>PNEQ01003025.1:21293-34764 GCA_003012365.1 Medauroidea extradentata | reverse complement strand
TTTTTTTTTTTTTTTTTTTTTTTTTGTTACTTGCCAATCCCATTAGTCGATTTTACACACAAGTGTAAATGACTGTTAGGGAGTACGCACTGTATTTCTCGACTTGCAATTCGCGCATTTTACGCACATCGTACACATATATCCGGGCCGGAGGACCAAAAAATGTCGAGCACTTAAGATTACAAACCATCACACTCCGCCATGGTAGTATAACTGTTTTTTTTTTTTTGTTTTGCAGCATAAATTCCAGTGTTGCCAAAACAAACATGTAAAAGTCACCACAACTACAGAAACAAAGTTTGTTTACAATGCACGACGAACAAGGTGCATGGCCAATCAGGAGAGAGATCGACTATCATTGGTCGCGCAAGGAACAGAGCTGGAGGCTATAAATACTGTCCAATTTTTTCCTTTTCACTTTCACTTCACCTGAAGACAGGAGCAGATGTCCACTCCCAAAACGTAGTGAAAAGTCAGCCTTTGGAAATCTACTGTGTTCTTTTTGTGTTTTCATCGTTGTGTAGTCCATTGTGTTGTCTGTAGCGCCGTCGTTATCCTGTCTTGTGTCCATTGTTGTATTCGTTCCAGTATTGTCTGTGCTGTCTTAATTGTGATGTCCTGAGTTTTACATATCAATTTGTCTTATATTTTGACTTTTATTTTTGGTTTTTTAATCATTATTTTTGCCTTTATTTGTTGATAAAGAGGAGGAGATGATAAAAGAGATTTAAGAAGGTGTTCAAAGAGATGAAAGAAGAGGAGGTGATAGAAGAGATGAAAGGAGAGGAGGTGATAGAAGAGATGAAAGAAGAGGAGGTGATAGGAGAGATGAAAGAAGAGGAGGTGATAGACGAGATGAAAGAAGAGGAGGTGATAGACAAGATGAAAGAAGAGGAGGTGATAGAAGAGATGAATGGAGAGAGGAGGTGATAGAAGAGATGAATGGAGAGAGGAGGTGATAGAAGAGATGAATGGAGAGAGGAGGTGATAGAAGAGATGAATGGAGAGAGGAGGTGATAGAAGAGATGAATGGAGAGAGGAGGTGATAGAAGAGATGAATGGAGAGGATGTGATAGAAGAGATTAGAGGAGAGGATGTGATAGAAGAGATTAGAGGAGAGGATGTGATAGAAGAGATTAGAGGAGAGGAGGTGATAAAAGAAGAAAGGGGAGGAGATGTTAGAAGAAATGAAAGGAGAGGAGATGATAGAAGATATGAATGAAGAGGAGACGTAGAAGAGATGTCAAGTCAGAAATAAACTCGCCTAATAACAACCGTAGGGATACGAGGTAAACAAGGGTACACACCACTGAAAGTAGCTAAATTTTGGAAATTTCAGATCTGTGTCTGTCAGGTTGGTCTGCAGCAAAACATAAGAAAATGGCCAGGATGGATATTTTTCAGACAAGAGCCATTGATAACTGTTACACTTTGAAACATCCCGATACTGGAGACTCGAGACTGCATTTTAACATTGCTTTACTACGTCCCTATAACAAGTCAGTTGAGGTTTAAAATGAATAAGAACATGAAAATATTTGTTTACTGAGATGATTTAACTATGCCACAATTTACTGTTTAGTCTTGTTTGTGCAGAAGAGAATATTTAATGTATTGCAGCGAAGTTTATTTGATGTTATTCATTGTTATTGTTCCCTGTGCAGATGTGATTGTTTCTGATATGAGTTTTCCTGTCAAGAGAGTTCTATAATATTATTATTGTAGAACTAGTTTGATGTTTCTACCATGATAGTTTATACAGCTGTTTATACGTTCATGCCTGTTACAGGATTGTTGAAGAGAAACTTAGGTGGACTCAGTATTACAAATGCAACGAAGTAAGATATTTTAACCTCTGTTTAGAATGAATGGTGGATGTAATGGCTTCTTGGGTTGTTGAAACCCCTTACCGTGGAAACAAGTGTGATAATATACTTAAGACATTTTAAAAATACAGTTATGTTTTACCACTATGGGCCTATCTGAATAACGAAAAGGATATTCAGTGGTACATAATATAGTAGTTACTTACCTTAAAAAAAATTAAGGTCATTCAATTAGTTTTTTTTAATTGTTCTGAATTATTTGCAATACGTTTAATTAGTGGGTTTTGTGTGCAGTTTTATATTCTTCCGACACTCAATTTTGAATTTATTCTTCTGTTGTTAACAAAAAGTATAAAAAAGAACACTATTTATAATATATTCCATACTTATTCGGCTTGTTTTGAACACTTGCACACACCTAACATTGTTGAAGTGTCCTCAAATTATTTTCCTTGAGTCTGCGGAAATCATAAATTTATGCAGAGAAATTGATGCAGCCTTTCTGAAGTATGGTCAGACTAATTTAAATCTTTCGCTGCGGGATAATGAATTATAACTATGCCAAGAAAATGTAAAAAATAAAAATTTTTTTATTGGAAATAGTTTATTTTTTGTTAATTTTTAGTGAAAACCATACGTAGTGCTTACAGAGTCATTTAATTTGGTGTTTGACTAAAGTCGCATGAGGCAGCTAAGCAATATTTTGTATACTCGTCTATAGTCAAATGTCGCAGTTAAAGGAGTTAACAAAACTTTCCAGTAATGTAAGCCTTTTGGTAATCCGGACACACTTCAAGGTGCAGTGAAGAAAAGTAGTGTTTACAGCATCATGAATTATACAGAGCACCGGGAACGCTTTGATAAGTGTATTTATTATGATTGCCAGAAATATTGATGTTGACAATACGTTTAAAGGAGGATTCTTTATTTAATCATCAATGGGAGTTGGATAGAGACGTTATGTCATTTAATAAAATGTTATGTTACACAGGGATGGTAGGAACTTCTCCTACAATCTGTCGTTAGGTTGTGATGTGACATGTGATAATTCTCGGTAGTGCTCAGAGATCTACAACATATTGCTGACATAGCAGAAATCATTATATCCAATGATCTTTCAGCGAGAACAATGGTGTACTACATGGCGTGCCATGTGTACCAATACCTTCGTGGAAAAAAATTGTCATCAGTATTTCGAAATATATGGAATGTATCGTGTGACTACTGGATTCCAGGAAACAATAAAGCCAGTATAATTACTACAAGTGGCGACCTGCATGAATCTTTTGTTTGAAGTTTTTTTGTAATTTTTCAATTCTTGAAAGTCATATTTGTTCTTTTTTTTTTTTTTTCCATCAAATTAGAGTTACTTATGTATACATTATTTTGTGTGTATGAAACTGATACAGTGTGTGGAGAGCTGTGTAAAAGACTTGCAGCAGCCAAGAGACTGCAATACTTTTAAACTGTATACAGGAGTGTCGAGAGTTTTTGACGAGTATGAGGAATGTCTGTATAATGTTTGTCGATTTTTAATTTATTGAATTTGGTTTCTCCTATTCATTTTCAGTATTGCTGTGTTAATGTTAATTGTTCCGAGTGTTAGTTTATGTGATTTAATAGGTTTATAATGATGTGTACTTTATCAATTCCAAAATATCATCTGTAATTGATTACAGGATTATGATTATTAAAGTGGATGGGTCTCTGTAGTACATTCAGTCATAAATTAAATTTGTATTATACTGTAAATAATATTTCAAGTTTTGTGGCACTCTGTCATTGGACTGTTATTCTACAAAATGTTGTGAATATTTGTTTGGTATTAAGTATGTTTTTTTCCTCACAGTTGGATGGGTTTGACTTTTCAGTGTTGTTGAACTGTGTGACTAAGACTGTGCGTGTCTTGCAGGCAGTGGGGTACGTCTGGTCGATGTAAGGGCGCAGAGATGTTCCAACAGCGATGTTACGGCTCGCTGCACTGCGTACAGAGGCTGGAGCTAATGTACAAGATGGAACGTCACCATGGCTGCGTGAATGCCCTCCACTTCAACTCCACTGGCCAACTGCTGGCTAGCGGTTCAGACGACCAGAAGGTGATCATCTGGGACTGGGCCCTCGGCAAGCCCCGTGTGTCCTACGACAGTGGCCACCGAAACAACGTCTTCCAGGTACTAGCAGCATTTTTTCACTTTACTTAGCGTTGGAGGATAGGAAGAGTTTTTGGGTATAATTTTTGGTTTCAAGGAAGCCTGAGTGCCAGAATGTTATTTGTTGTGAGTGGTATCTTGCATTGAAAATGTTTGCTTGTATGTTAATAACAATGGATTCTTTATGTGACAATTGTCAGAATTTTATTTTAAAATCTTGTCAACTCCATATAATCCGTGCTAATCAAGGACAGTACTTATAGTCCATCTCACGTAAGAATTCCATTTTTTGACAGTTATGCTCACATTCATTTTTACTGCTGTTGCCATGGAATAAGCAGTGTTTTCCTCTGCCACAAGTGATTTTTGCACACACACACTCAACTAGTTTTCAGACTGCATTACATCAAAATAGAAAGTATTTTTCTGTAGAAATTTGTGCATGTTATTGTCTTCAGAACTGTCAAAAAAAGGAATTCTTATGTGAGACAGACTATACATGCATTGGATAGTAAAAATCACAGTTAATCCACAATATCAACATTACAAAAGTTATATCTGTTCTTAAACTTGCTACTCTCTTAAGACCATGCCTATTTACACAGGTTTTTTTTTAGGTGTTTTTTTTAAATACTAAAAGGGGACATATTGCATGTGTTGCAAATAGTATTTTACATGTAAACAATTTTTTGCATAGCAAAAAATTATATACTTTACCTTATTATCAAATTTAAGACTAATTCTTTAATTTATATAATAATACAATACGGTGCACAAGTACTTACGGAGTAGTACTCATTGATAGAACACACACAAGAAAGGACAAAAACACATTTTCCTCGGAAGTGCGGAGGCTTGCAACGTTTCGCCGGCCGAGTCGGCTTCTTCAGGCGGCGAGTGGAGGCACACTGATGTCTATTGTTCAGCGGAGATTGGTAATCAGTGCACCTAGCGGCCAGAGGACACACTAGGTGTGGCGGGAAGTTTGAAAGTGGGAAAAGAGGTTATCTGATATTGAGGCCGGGTGGCTGTCTGGATTTGGTGATGTATTGGTGAGCCAGTTCCCAGCGTCTTAACTCAGCACTGTTGTTCTGCTGAGGTAGAGCCCTCACCAATCTGGTAGTGTAGCAAGAGTCAAAACTGGATTTATGTGATGCAGCATGTGCTGCAACTGGCTTTTCGTGTGGGTCAGCAAACACCCCAGCTAAGGCTTTTTTCGTATCAGCTCTTTGGCCATTCATCCTTTGTCTAAGAGTGTTGGTGGTCAGGCCAATATACTCTGCATTGCATTGAGTGCACTGTAGGTAATAGATGAGGTTTGCCGTAGCACAGTTATAGCTGCAGTGTATGGGGTACGTTTGGTTAGTGAGTCTGCTATTGAATGATGTTGAGGGATGATGTATGTCACGATAGCCACAGCGTGGCCATGCTTTGTTTTCACATTTAATTAAGGTGCTAGGAATGATTATGTTGGGAATCTCTTTTGTTTCATAAGATGGGAGGACTACTCTTATAGTTTATAGTCTTTCGTGAGACTGTCGTGTCAATACACTTTTTCTAATATTTCTACATATATTTTCTGTCTACACAAATCAAACCTTCTTCGATTAACGTTGAACTTGCAAATAATCTAGGCCTTGTTTAATTTATTGTAGAGTTTTTAAATGGAAGTTGTATGTATTTGTAACACATGAGTACAGGTGCTGAACTATTTGATTTATGACTCTCTGAACGACGAAATCCACGTGTAATGCACTCATAAATACCGTGTCGAATGAGTTAACGACGAAACTTATGTGAAGTTTTGAAATCACTTACATAAATTACAACCAGTACCTAAATTTTGCTCTTATCGAGTCACACATCACTTACTTTAGGCCGTATGTTTTTTATTATAACATAAGTCTGCAAAACAATGCCTGTAACTTTCACTGCATTGTAGAAGTGCTACTGTCAATGAACAAAGCACTTTAATATTCCCAAACATTTGTTTTCACTACACTTTAGAACAGTTAAAACTGATATTAATTTTTCAAAAACCGCTATTGCACCTACACATTAATCACGTTTACAAACAACTGAATCTGTTTAATCTACAGCAGTTCCAAAACAAATTTTACTCTGGTTTTACTCTGCCTTACTCTCCATTACTTTACTCTGTTCCTAGAGTAATATTCTGGAACTGGAAGACAGCCCTGCGAAACAAACCTGAACAAACTGAATCCCATTGAAATGCCTCTTCCTTGTCTTTTTGAGGTTTTCCACGCGTAAAAAAAAAGGTCCTCTGTTGCCGCCATCTTGCTCGCGGTTTGACTTACCTGAGCCATGTTCGAAACAGCTTATAGAATCTTGTTTAGGTTACTAGATCAGCTATGTAAACAATTTTAGGACCTAAAATTTAGGGATTTAAGGTTGAAACTTACAAATTAGAGTAAAATATTTCCGTAAATTTGTCTGCGGATGTTTACTTAATGTTAATTTTCCAGTGTTTTTACCAATCTAATATCTTTGATAAGCGTTGTGTAACGAAAAATAATATCTACCCTTGTTATTTTACATATACAGTATAACCCCTATTTTACATTCCCCTGAATTACATTTTCTTGTTATATACACTTTTATTTTCTGTTTCCCATTATTTTTCCTACGTTAAGAATGTATTGTATTCCTGCCATCTACACGTCAGTTGATACTTGCTTCACGTGATTTACACATATTTTTTAATAATGTAAGTGAAGAAGGTTTTGGTCACTAGGTTAAACCAATTGAATAACATGGCAGAAGATTGAGGTACTCACAGGCTGGTACTTCTTGATAGTTTTACACATATAAAAGGACAAACACTAGTTGCGCAGTTGTGCGACGTTTTGCTGGCTAGGCCAGCTTCATCAGGTGGCGAGTTCCGGCACACTGGGTAATGGCGGCGGTAGAAGCGTGGTTGGTTACTCTAGCAACCAGGGAGCGAACTAGGGTGTGGTGGGGAAATTCCTGTGTTGGAAACGGCTTGGCGGATTTGGTTGTGAAATAGGTTTTCATGGTAGCCCCTGTCAGTGAATGCTTTCTCTATTTGTTCGCATTGTTGGTTGAGGTTACTGTGGGTGGAGCATATACGTTTGACTTTGGTGGTGAAACTGTACGGTAGTGGTATAGCTCTCGAAATGGAGGTATTGCAGGTTGTTGGTCGGCTTGATGTGCACAGAGGTGGGAATGGTGCCATTCTGTAGCCTTAGCTCAATGTCTAGGAATATTGCACGTTTTTGTGAGTATGGGCAGGTGAATTTGAGAGGGCCGTAGTGTCCAGGTTTCCGAGGAATTGAGTGAGATTGGTTTCTGTAGAGCTCCAGATCATGAAAATGGCATTGGTGAACTGCATCTAGCAAAATGGTTGGGTGGTCTGGTGGTGACAATATTTTTCCCCCCACTTTAAAGTAACTGGTAAAGTCTGTCTCATGAAAGAATTCCATTTTTTTTACAGCTGTTTCAGTGGCAGAATCAGTATGGTGCTCTATCTGAACAAACAAACTAAGCTGACTGACAAACTGTGCAGTACTGTATATCAAAATAAAAAGTATTTTCCTGTAGCTCTGCCCACACATGGTAATCTTTAGAACTGTCAAAAAGTAATAAATATTACCTTAGATAGTCTTATATATTGACCAGTTGGACAGTCACCTGAGTGAGCTTTTGCACAAACCAAATGAGGCAGAGGCAAAAAGAGTTTTTATATGGAAACTGCTTGAAACTGTATCACCACGGTCTCGTGAACAATCACTGTGAACACAAATGTCAAAAATGGTATTCTTTCATGAGACAGACTATATTGTATTTTAATTGCATTTTTTAGTGCAAGGGTTGACATAATAGAAAATCAGTTGCTGCTACTGTATAAAGAAGTATGGTATTTGTATTTTCAAAGTAATTTAACGTCAACTTGCTAGAGTAAGCTAGACTTTCCTGTTACATGTCCAGGTTTCTAAATCATTACATGCATGGTGGTGTAGCGTGTCATGTGTATTCTTTTTTTTTTTACGCAAAACTGCTTAACTTATTCATATTACGTTTATCTATGAAAAGAACATACACTTGATACTATGCTTGTATGTTTTAAAAAATTCAGCATGCTTGTTAGAAACTATTTTTCTGGGCCTCTCAAAATGGCTATAAACTTTTTTTTTTTTTTTTTTTTTTTTTTTTAGCCTGGTGTAGCTCTAAAAATACTACCTGAATTTGTAAAATGCAAGGCGAGATTGCCTGAAAATGAGTCACTAGATACAAAAAATCGCGTGGCTGACACACACGTGGACTTGTGAACTGTTTTAAGATATGAGATGAAAAAATCTGTTGACTAAAGGAAGACTGTATGTTAATTACTGTACTACCATGCCAATACAAAACCTCAGTCAGTAAAGGTAACGGAACTTCGAGTGCCCGTCAGAAATTTTGCTTTGGCGGGCATTGCTTTGACCTAAGACACAACACATTTCATGCTATTAATTACAGAACTGTAAAAGCTATTGTGGTGGTGTTACTTTTAAAATGAATTGAGCTCATTATAAACAACTTTCTCACTTATTACCCACATATAACTTAAAAGTATAAAAGTTTTTCACCGATTAACTTTTTAATGTTCTATACAGTAATAAAATTCACAAGGTTAGAAAGAAATGTCTATAAATTCAACAAAGAGAATTTTTAATCTTCTGATTTTTTTGGTGGCATCCAGATGTGTGAAGTTATGCACCATAAAAATTTGAATACTATTTCGCCATTAGTTCTGAAATTATGATGTGATGTATTTGACTCATAAAAACTGTTGAGTTTTTGTTTTCAAAATTTAAAATCCCTTTTAAAGGTGCAAATCATGAAACAAATGCATTATCCAATGCACGTTTCAATGCTGTACACAAAAGTTTTGAAGATATAAGTTACAATATGAAATTTGTGGATTTTTGGCAACAGTGTGTGGTACGACAGTACTTATTGCAGTTACTGTGCGTTAAAAAAGTGTGAAAGTCCATGTAATTCTGTACTACAATATGAGCATGAGATGTTCTGTCGCACCAAAACAGGTTGCTTAACAACATGGATACTATATTTATAAAAAAAAACATTGTTTTGGAAATGTTTAAAATGGTTGTCAAATCGAGCAGTATGAATGTATGCGTATTTCCCATGATTTGATAGTGAAAAAATAATTTATGTTAAATGTGTATTAAATGTATTATGATCCAAAAAAGGTAAGTTTCACATAAAAAATTTTTTTAATGTTTTTGTTTATTCGAAGGAATTAAGAATTTTAATTCTCTTTAAGGTTTCTTATATAATTACTGTTCTTGTTTTCCCTTTAATACGTTATTACAATAAGAATGCCGTAATAAGATTCTTTAACGGGTAAATTATGCATTACAAGTGTTCTTGAAATTTTCACTGAACATTTTATAGACTTTACATATATACTTTAAAATCAGGGAATGACTAGAAATTTTAGTTTTATTAATTTTTTTTAATTTTTTTTTTTTTTTTTTCCTCGGCTATTAGATAATTTTAGCTCAGGATTTACACGGTGTCCTTGTTATTCAGAAGTTTCTCGACGCCTGTATGTTCATTCGAGGCAGATTCTTTTGTTGACAACTGCACTTTATTTTTTCTATCCTTTGAATACATATTTTGTTAGGTTATTGTTTGAATTGAAGTTTATTGTTCTTGTAACTATGCAATTTATTAATTTATGTATTCTCAGACTGAGAGTTAAAAATTACTACACTTTATATGCTGGTATTATAAATCTTTCAAATGCGTGTTATTCACTAGTCAAGGTCTTAAACACAGCCTACGAAGAGAAGGTTTTGAAACTTGGTACCATTTTGATGCATTTAGTTAGGAAATGACTGCGAGCCTTGCTTTCAAAGTAGTGGTTTTATGCCTGGCAAGTATAAGGAAAATTGTACGTTTTGTATTATAAATTCCAGATAAATTGAAGAAGCCGTAAAATTTTCTGCGATCGGTGTATGATATTATTACCACATTGTAGTGGTACAATTTTCCCTTGTATTAACTTCAGTCGGCTGAGCGTTCTCTGTAACCTTGTGTTTATTTGGTGGGTTTGGGCCCTGAGATGAAAATATAGTCTAAATGCTGCCGGAGAACACACACTCTGTTAGTTAATTTTTTTTTTAACAATGGTAATTTGTGTCAGCAGTTCCAGGTACATTAAAGTTATCACATGGTACCACTTAATAGCAGAGACAAAAGAAACCTCCATCTTAAGTTAGCAGTTTTACGTCAAATTTGAAATACTAGCACAGATGTGGGCGTAATACCATCAGATGCACAGTTTAGTTTTTTTCAACACAGAAGCTAAGACTGCAGATGCTGTACTTAGACTTTGTTTGCAACACGGTAATGCTAGAGTTCATCTCAACTCATCCGCAATTACTCCGCTGCCACTGGTGCCACAACTCGCATAGTTTTAGTGCTTAAGTAAAGATAACAATGAAAACTACACATCATCATGCATAGTTAACTTACGGCAAGCCTAGCCCCGCGCCTTCTATCGGCAGATGTTGATGCCTGTGCCATGCTCCACTTATCTTTCCTTGCAAGAACGTCTACCTCCGGAGAATACTATCGGAGAACTGGGGCGAGGTGTTGGCCCTCGTGCACCTTGTGGCGAATGAAACCACTCTCCACTACAACATCCAGGAGCTCTTTTTATCTATCACTACAGAATACAAGTACATAAATAAAAGAAAACTTACGGGTATATTAGCTGATATGAAATGATGGGTTATCAGAATTACCAAACAGCTTCAGAAACCAATGTAAATAAAGAATTTATTCCTGCCTTCGGCGGAGTAATATATTCACCCAGAGGTCAATCATCCCCGTTCCCCCCGCCACTCGACAGCATGGGGCTGTCGTCTCATTAATGGCCCTTGTGCAACCAGGACTAACAGAAAATTTAAATTCGCAAATTATAACATAAACCTGTAAATTTACGTTAAAATGCCAAAGAAAAAAAAATACAGCAATTTAAAAAACAATCAAAACAAGAGTTTACAGGCAACTCTATAACAAGTTCTAATGTTCCATGAAAATAACTGACCTCAAAATTGTTCTGGAATTAAAAGAAAAGTATAATGAAAATATTGTGATAGTTTGACAAGATAAAAAGAAATGCTTTAGATACTGCTGGACTCCTTATGCCTTGCTATTAGTAAGTTTAAACTTGCACATTGATAGTAAAGATTAAAAAATAGGCAAATCTGCTTTGACTACCACACAGATACTCCATCAACCACTGAACAAAAATTACATGTTTGGTACAGACTGTGTAAGTTTTCATATTTTAAAGTGTACGTTTCAGCTTCTTTCTTCCCATTTATCTTTTATGGCCACGCAGTGCCGTAGTCGACCATTAAACCTTGTAGCTGTGTTATTACTAGAGGCACGAGTATTTCACGTATTAATCTGGCAACAGCCTAGACTTCTCAGACCTATACAAACACTGGCCAAAGTCAAATATCCATTGGCTTCTAACCGCAACACGTGTTACCATCACGACTTGTTTCTGTATTTATCACTGGCTTACAGTCGTCAAAGATGTGTTGAAACAGGTGTTGTCTAATCACAGAAGTAGTGAAGTATACAATATTGGCATTCAACCTGACGTAGAATCAATACGTGAAATAATCTTGCCTCTAGTTATTACTTTTAAAAAACTTTAACTTGCTTAACACTAAATGAATTTAATTACGTTAAATTTTTAAGCACTGTAGGGTGGGCAATAAAACCAGAGCAACTCCAGCTCTATTAGTAAGCTAGGCAACTGCCCATATGAATGGGCTATGATTTCCTAAAGATATTCACGTCAATAACTGGTTGTATATTAAGATGAACGTAACACGTCTGCACTTATCTGCATACCGACATGTTAGCTGTGGTATTACAGCTCAAAACGGTACCCATCAAATATTTTAGGATAACAAATTTTGAATGTATTCAGAGTCTTGTTAGATCATTTACTTCACAACGTTGGAATCTTAACTACTGGTGGTTCGGGATAACGTGAGCACTTTTCAAACTTTTTTTTTTCTTATTGTAATATTTGTAGTTTCCTATCGCTTTTTAACGTAAGCAAAGCTATGTAAACAACAGTTTAAGTGTATAGATTATATTATAGTCAATAGTTAACATCTGAGTTCATAATAAATAATATTTTTTTATTATTTTTCTTTACAGGAAGTCTACCAAAGTGCTCACTTTTTCACTAACCGCCTATAATACGATTATTCGTGAATATATTTGTAGGAACATAATTGTTGTTACTATGAAGTAGGTTCGGGTTATTATATATAGTTGTTTTATTTATTTCTGAATGTAATATTTTATGTTAAATATTTTTCTGTTCACTTATAATTAATATACTTATTTGGAAATACGGTTTTTCAACAAATTTTACATGGTCAGTGCTATATAAGTTAACCTACTTATGTAAATAACTATCACAGGTAACATTTTAAACATCAGTTTATAAATTTATGTATGGTGTATTTATACCATTACTATAATACAATTGTTTAGTTTTTGAACAACTAATAATACACCAGGCAGTAAAGATACTCAACTTGTTTTTTTTTTTAACAACTTCAAAGATGCATAAGTAAGGCATGCTACCTCTGTGGGAATTTCTAATGAATTTGAAAAACAGCACTACTGTACTTTGGTTTTCGTGATTGCTGCTCCGTAGTGAACTGAAGGGGTCACTAAGTGTGTCTACTCGAGAACATTAGTAGATAGTCAAGACCTCCTTAGGTCGTGGTATGAACTATAGTGTCGTGTACCATTTTCTTTGTAATTGTGTCTGTTAAGTTGCACTTGACTGTTAATATTAGTTACATATTGCATTTTGATTTACATGTTACTAATATAATTTTTTTTATGCCTAGGACATGTTCTACTTAAGGAAATTTAAAAAAAAATTGTTTGTTCTTTGGATTCTTGTATTATCATGTTATATAGTTGCACTTCTCATATCATCAGTAAATGATTGAGTAAACAAATAAAATAGCTTATTTCATCAACATAGGCGTGAACATGGAAAAAAAAATTGTAACCAAAACAGATAATTGTAGATATACTGTGTATATTTATGTACTAGCTGTCCCTTTGCGGCTTCGCCCGCGTGTACTATAGAAAAGAGTAACAAAAATTTTAATTACATATTAATGAATGGTTTTACTACCTATATTCACTGTATATCTTTAAAACAACAAATACAAACAGCTTTATCCAGTCATCTTCCCTGAACGTACTTTAATTGCAGAACATCTTTGTTTTTAATTCATCTTTATTTCACTATGAAATAGCTGCCCGGCTGCGACTTTGCCCATGTGAAATTATATAATGCAAACAGTAAAGGCTACGCTACAATTGATTTAGCACAGAAAACAGCACACGTACAGACACAGAACACTCGCACAGCACAGAGCTGCA
>PNEQ01003025.1:9642-21193 GCA_003012365.1 Medauroidea extradentata | reverse complement strand
AAGCTTGAAAACAATTTCATTTCGAACAAATCAATTTACTAACTTCGGCGCGAATTTTTACAAAGGTTAGTCAAATTAGTTTCCATTTTCACCCGTGTTTATTTACTTTTGAACTCAGTGGTATCCATGTTCTGATTGGCTGCGCACGGCGCACAGCGCACACGCACAGAATTTTTAGGATTTAGCTCAACTTTCTGTGTGCCGATTCTGTGCTATTTTGCCGTGCGTGTGCTATTTGTGATTGTATCGTGTGCCACCCAAAATGCTGGGATTCAACTTTCTGTGCGTGTGCTGTTTTCTGTGCTAAATAAATTGTAGCGGAGCCTTAACTCTGAATAAATTATGTGATGAAGGCATTTAACAGCTAGCGTACTCAATAAGTATGAACTATAAATTGTTTTAGCTCAGTGTAAATAGCGCGCAGTATGCTCGTATAATGTCACAGTAATTCCCATTGCAAAGTCTTGCACGGGATACAAACCCGTAACTCTACCTCTCCCACACCTTAAATTTTATACAATACATGAATGAATGCTTCAAGTCTTTCGTATGTACAGGCTATGGTCCAAAGAGGTGTTGTTTATTAGTAGGTTGGCAAAAAGAAATAACTGTTGAATTATTTCTCCATGTTCATTCTCTTTTTTAGGGAGACTGTAATGTTTTACTACTTTTCACATCCTTGATTTTCGAATTTCATAAAATTCTGAATTTTATTTGTAGATATTTACATAAGCTTCATTCTTATCGAAAAATCATCTCGATATCTCAACGGGTATAAGCGGTACAGATGATTATTTGAAAACACATTTTATTATTTTAACAGCTTTCAAGGAGGAATTTCAAAAAATCCTGAAATTACTTTTTTTTTAATATTTATGTAAGATTTATTTTAAAGCAAAAACCATTTCAATATTTCCACTGGTTTAGGGGAAAAGTGGGATTAATTAAAAACATGTTTTACTTTTTTATTAGCTTTCAAGGCCGAATTTCGAAAAATTCAAAAAATATTTTTTAGATATTTACTTACGCATCATTTTAAAGAAAAATTCACCTCACTATCTGAAATGGTTTAGGAGAAATCACGGATTAATGAAAAATACATTTTACGGCTTTCCACCTCCTTAATTTTCAAATTTTGCCAAATCAAAAAATTTTCCAATATGCATTTCTTTGGGCAATATTATTATTAAGTTAAAAAAAATTGGGATAGCTTTCCTGGTTAATGAGATATCAGGGAGTCTTTGAAAACACATTTCACCCCTTTTCACCCCCGTAGTTATCGAATTTCAAAAATCCATTCTTAGTGGGTGCCTATGGGGCAAGGGAAAGCTTCCATAAAAATTTCATGGTTCTAGGTCCAGTGGTTTGGTCTGTGCGTTGATGAGTGAGTGAGTGTGTTAGGACACTTCATTTTATGTATTAAGATTACACAGTGCTAAAGTGAAATTTACATTTTTGAGCTTGTAGAATCACATATGAACCATATTAGTAGCAAAGACTGGCATTCATAACTTCACATACAGTAATAACTAGTATGTATTTTTGTGGAATCCTGTTCTCTATTACTGTCATATATGCAACCAAAATTAAGTGCCACGGTTTAACTTTTAACTTAGCTTTTACAGTTGTGTCACAATGGCCCATGGTGTATTTTTATGAATTGCATAGTTAGTAAAATCACTTAGTTCCAATTCTCACCAATAGGATTTCTGCAGTCTGGAAGTGCGCTATACTGTTGTGTTTTCCAGTGTCTCTAGAAACAAACTTTATTTGTAGTGGTTTAAAAATACATTAGGGACTTTACGTTACTATGTGGAATTTTTGCAATAATAGTATTTTGGCACATTGTCATTAATTGAAAACCTTATATGTGAAGGTTGATATTTAAATCCAAGATGGATATTTTTCAGCAAAGAAAAACTGTGACTTTTATTTTGAGTTAACCTAAAAAAATTTGTATATTTTGAAAATATGACAATCAAAATTTTTTTGGAAGTCTAAAACACTGCCTTGTATTCAGGCAGGAAATTTGGTACTAAATAGACAATTGACTGAGTCACACCGAATGTGATTTAATCAACAATTTCCTATTCTTGATCTAGTCAAGGCACCAGGATACGCAGCGCCTTTAATCTTGCCTCTTAAAGTTGGTGGATCAAGGACTGGTAATTAATTTGAAGTGTGTGGCACTTGACTATATAGACTACGTGATGTGGAATGCGTGTGCAGGCGAGGTTCATGCCTTTGCTGGGAGACACGCACATTGCATCATGCGGTCGCGATGGCCAGGTGCGTCTGGCGGAGCTGTCGTCTACCGGCACGTGTCGCAGCACACGTCGCTTGGCGCAGCATCGAGGCCCAGCTCACAAGTTGGCCATCCATGTTGACACGCCACACATTATCTTGAGTTCGGGCGAGGACAGCGTCGTCATGAGCATAGACATCCGTGACCAGAAACAAGAGAAGTATGTACTCTTTCTTTGTTTTCTAAGCATTTCAATTCACTGCCAGTAACAGTACGACTGCATCTAACCCTCGTTGCATGTTCTTCATTTTTGAAAGTACTGTTGATCAAATGCCTTTGTAAACGTAATTCTTGTTATAATATTACGTATATTGATTTAAAAATATTTTTGAAATGCATCACTATCATATTCTACATATTGGTAGAGATTTAGTTAATATAAAAGTCAGATAACACAGTTTTGCTATAGTACCGTTCTGGAGCACACGAGGTACGTATTGTCAAGTGGACTGTGTACAGCTGTCTTGATCGACATATGGGGTACTTTAACATGTCCTACAAAAAAATTGTAATGTAAACATGTGTCTGATCTTACAATATATTTTGTTTTAGAGCAAAGTTAGTAGTTAAGTCCAACATGTTCTTATTGAATTTAATGAATTGTGAGGCATACAGAAATTTTTCACATGAAAATATCCGTAAAGATGTCTATCTCTGGTACGTTTACCTTACTGTGTTTTAACGTTTGCTTGGGACTCTAAAGAAAATTGTGTACTGGCACAGGTTTGGCATTTAGACTACTACTAAAAATGCCTGGCAAGAGTTAAAATACTTTTTTAACATCTCTTTAGCTGAAAACATTACCCACAGTTAACTTCTTTAACTTTTGAAGAAAAAAAAATTAGCATTTGATGAGCTGCAATTTTAATACACAGAGATTAATACATTTGTTCACCAAGATGGAAAAAGATTTAAAAGGAATGGGAGTTAGCTACTAAGAAATTCAGGAACGTTGGGCACTGTGTTGTGTTGAGCTAAATTGGTTGCCATACGTAGACTTTTCTGTTTTTATGGTGTTGTGGTTTACAAAACAAGTGAAACCTACATTTTTGTTGTTGTTTCGCACCACAGGTTGATCTATGTGAAGGAAGGTGATCGCAAAATCTCTCTGTACAGCATTCACATAAATCCAATGAACAGCAACGAATTCTGTATCAGTGGCAGAGACAGCTTCATTAGAATATATGATCGGAGGAAGATATCAGGCCCAGAGAACCTCGTGAAGAAGTTTTGTCCCAGGCACTTGGTAAACTTAACCTACATTCATATATCTTATTTTGCCTCTTTTACACTGGGCCTATCAGGCAGGACAACGGAGTCAAACCTTTGATACAGTAAATGCGGCAGTTTGTTTTACATTCTTGGTTATGTAAAAATTAGTGGTGGAACGATCAGTTCCTCAGTACTTCTGTTCTGTTGGTTCTTTAAAGAACCAAACCAAATTGATATTGAAGGTATTTATAACCTCCATCTTTGCTTCCCAATGTATGCTATTACCATGGGTCGTGAATCTCGAAAGATGCATCTTTAAAGTACATCTAACCTTCAAAAACATATGTTTTTTCCATGAACTGAATACTGAAAACAGTGTTAAAATGCTACGAGATCCGAAAACCGAGGACCGGATCAGTGAACTGGAATCTAGAATCAGAACCAGGAAATCGTGGAACTGTCCCATCACTAGTAAAAATGAATTTTTTAGTAACAACATTATCAGTATTTTCAGTATTTATAAATAAATACTGAACAAAAAATAAAATGTGGTTGTGTTTTTCTCCACATTGGCAAGAAACTCAGTAATCTTGTATTGCTTATATTTGTGTATGAAATTTATGGTTTGTACGGTTATAAGAAAAATAGGTTTTATTTTGTTGTCCTCAAAAGAGAAATTTTCCAATTACTTCAATTTTGATTTTTTTACTTCAGTAAGTGTAACGGTTTTGAATTGATTTCAAACTTTAATTTTCAAGTTTCTGGTTTTAGCAATGAAACTAAATAAGGTGGAAAATGTGTTGGTGCATTAAAGGTGTATGTGACAACATTTTCTGTGACAAGTTAGGTTGGACTAGCACTTAAAACAAATCCAGAACTTTTGTTAGGGATTATTGGATTTATATATACATACCCCTTTTTAACTTAAAACCTAAATGTAGGCTGTGTGTGATATTGACCAAATACTGTATTTTTATATCTATGCAACCATAGTCGTTCATCAAAGTGCCAAACTGATGGAAAATTGCATGAGAAAATGTACATGTGGATTGCTTGTCATTCTGGACTATCTTGAGTACATTTAAGTTACACGTCATTAATTTGCTTGTGTAAAGGCTGTTTCGTTTTATATTTTTGAGTCCATCACATTATCATCTTTTGTGTAACTTATTGTAATACTGTTATCATTAACTCATCTGCTGCTGATGGCTATAAGCGTCAAACACTAGGGATGCATAATCTCTTGAAACTATTGGGCCTAACTCTTGAAGGTTTCTCTGTATCGAGCAACTTTCAATGTTGAGAAATGTAGCAGAACAATTTGGTAGTTACAAATCACAACTGTTAAAATTAAATTTCTTAGGGAGATGTAAGATCCGACAGGATGAGCAGTCAATGCCAGTATGTTGAATTTAAAAAATGGTTTGGAAATTGAAATCTGTGTGAGTAAGAGCATAACAAAACAAATAAGGGGAGTAGAATCGTGCTACTATTAATATATGGAGAATCTGTTTGTGTTAGAAACCACAGTAATAAATACTAAATCAAATTTAGTTTTTCAGAATAATTACAGTAGTAATTGAGAAATGCTGCTCTGTTGAGAACCTATAGTACTTAAAATATAATTTATTGTTCACTATGTTCAGATTTACAATACTTACAAATTTAGGTTGTTAGGCCTTAACTTTTCAAGTTTGTTGAAGCATTATCGGTGCAATAGTGTTGCTAACTATGTTGACTGATGCAATATTCTACCTCGCATAGACATTCCTCAGCTTGTCACGTGTTTCTGCAAATTTTGAAATTCTCTGGTCACATTTTAGGAAGATTTACAGCCAGTCAAAAAGGTAACTTGAACAAGTTTTAGTCTCAGTTCAGATTACAGGGACTCTTGTGTTTGAAATGTCCTGAATGTTGCAAGTTGTGCATTGTGATTTTGAGGTGTGTGAATTATAATGTTCTGTTAAGTGTCAGGCTACACCTGGCACTTTCACCCACGTGACGTGCGCCATGTTCAACTACAATGGCACTGAGATCATGGGTACATACAACGACGAGGATATCTACCTGTTTGACACCAGGAACCCAGATGGGGCGGACTATATCCACAGATACGAAGGACACAGGAATAACGCAACAGGTAGGCAGCATTGCAGTGTACGAGTGTGTTCTATACCAGGAGCCTGTTTAGTACAGATGTTAATTTGGGATCTGTGGAGAGGACGTACTCTAGGGGTCTTTTCTTCTATCAGAATATGCACAGGTTATGAAAGTTGTAAATTGAAGTAATGGTAGGTGTGAAAAATGGGGGGGGGGGGGGGGGGGGGGGGAGAGAGAAGTGAAGTGATTTTGGTCAGCGCTCAACAACTAGGTTTTTAGTGCAGGTGAGGGGTGACGTAATGTAAGGAGCAGCGCTGGAATAAAGGGACATGGGAAACAGGATACTCTCTAGAAAATCCGCCCGGATCGCCTTGGTGGGACGCGAAAGGTCTCGACCACCGCGGCTCCTAGAGATAGTCCTCGACCACCACAGTCCCCTAGAGAGAGAGAAAGAGGGAGAGAACTGAAGGGATACAAGTGTGACTGTACACTTTTACCACTTCTCACTAGGACCCAGTATCACGAGTAATTTTTTTAATGTCATGTTACTTTAAGAGCGCCAGTGAATAATCACGTTGATAATTTGAGGAATAATTAAATGCTTCCTTAGCTTTGGTTTCTTTTAACATATTAGCAAAATTAAAATTATTGAAGCCACAGGAGTTACTTTAAACGTCAATATTTAAACAGATTGACTTCGTAATGGAATCTTGTAAAGGAAAGCCAAAACTTACACGTTTCTTGTGATTGAAGTCATATTAAAAATGTTGAATTAAATACATTATGATATTGCATTAAATTACCAACGTTTCGTTACGACTTCGACAGTCAATACACATCACAAAATTATTTTTCCTGCAGTGAATATTTACTGTATATTCTTGACAAATCCATTATACATGAAAAAAAACAACAAAATACCACAAAAATATTTCATAACAACCAATGTTCAAATATATGTTGTGGTGTACTTAAAAGAAGCGTGTGCCCAATGTCTGTTCAAAACATTTGTATGCCAACATATTGATACACATTGGATACGAGATGGAGTGATGGAGTTGTAGTTTGAGAGATGTGTAGGGTGACAGGCATGTGGTGAGAGATCTGTAGGGTGACAGGCACACAGGGTGACAGGCACGCAGGGTGATAGAGTATGTATATGGGAAATAGAAAGGGTGATATAGAGGGTGGGAGTGGTAAATAAGGGGAGATATAAAGATATAGAAAGTTAAAGATACAGATACAGGTAAAGGGAACAATTGAGATAGAGAAAAAAAGGGGAGGGGTAGGAGTGATACTGCTGAATCACTGCACTGACCTGAAAGTTATGTCTCATCTGTTACACTGGAACTTCTTTTATGCAATCCTCTTTAATGAAAGGTCCCTGTGTTTCGCCCCGTAAGAATGCAGTACTTAACTTTTGAAATTAAGTTCACTAGCGTGTCGTTATGTGCATTAATATATAGTGTTACAATTAAGTGTCTTTTTTCCTGTTGTATTAAATTGAGTTTGTGGATGCCTTTTCTGCTACTGCATAGAATTTAGCAACAATATTTCTTGATATGTTGTAATACATGCATGTCAAAAACAATTTAATTGGAGTTACTGTACTTCAATTATTATTTCTGCGTGTGTTTTGTTGACTTATAAATTGTAAATTGTGGTGAAGAAAAGAATTTTTGTGTGTATAAATTTTTAAAACTATAGTATAACAAACTAGTGATGGGACGATCTGTACCTCAGTTCTGTCGGTTCTTAAAATAACCGAACCAGCACCAATGGTGTTTGTAACCTCAATCACTAGTTCTCAATTTATGTTAATACAACATGGTATCAATGGTCACATTTGTATTTTACTGAACTGTTGTATTTACCTTTCGGCACAAAATGTAACATCTACACGAATAACAAAATTGAAATAATCACTACAGTACTTACTTTATATTTTTTTGTTTAAAATACATTATAGAAGTGCACAAAAACTTTCATATATTTAATGTGCTTTACATTTACTATATATAAATAAACAAATATCACACCAGACATTTAGCAGCAAAAAATGAAATGAAAAGGGCAAGCACATTTACAAAATCAAAATCTTAGGATGGGAGTGTACTCGCCAGCGAAATGAACTAATCATTGAGAATGGTTGAACTTCCAATGCCATCTTTGGTTTTATAAATTTTTTACCTATACATGCAACTATAACAGGGTTTATAAAATGGTAAACTGGAATTATTACACTTAAAATTAATGTAATATTTTAGTTGTGTTTGTTGAACTGCAGAACTGATAATTTGTTTAATATATTTCCAAATGTACAGTATTAGAACTTATATAAATTCAAGATTGCAGATGTACCACGATCTTGGCCATCTTTACAATACTCTATACTCTTGTATAGTGCGCACAAGATTTGTACAACAAGTTCCAGGGAAAAAATTATGGGACTTCTAGCATGTAAAGAAAAAACAAGGGAATAGGAATTGGTGGAGCAGCATGAGGGTGGCATCGACTAATGGCGTCAAGGGGGGATGGAAGGAAACCTTGGTTTACAACAAAGAAAAGAGAGATGAAAGATAGCATTCACACTGGCTAGAGTGTGCTGGCAGAAAGGGTGGTGGGGAGCCGGGTGTTTGGGAGTGGGGGTGGCCATGGCTTGCCTCCCTTGTCTGCAGCTATCATCTATAAATAGCCTTCCAAGGTCTCCTGCTGCCTGCCTGTCAGCTAGCCCACTCCCTCCCCTTTTGCTGTGCTGTGTGCCTGCTGCTTCCCCCCCACCCCACCCTGTCCTAGATAACAACGTGCCATGACAGCATAGCTCAGGAATGCGGCTTGGGATGGCGACAACTTGAAGACTGTGCGTACTGGTACTAAATATATTGTTGCATTTAATTATAAACCACGTCAGCGAAGTTGCGGGCAACAGTTAGTATACAAAGGTTTATTCAGCTATGTCACGCTTTCTTGCAAATTGGCATAGCAACAACAACCAACCCTACTTAAAACAAAGCTTGCATTACGAATTATAGAACATAAAATTAATTTATGTATTCATGCATGTTTCTTACATCATTAACGTTGACCCACATTTAAAACGCTTCTTGGAAATAAAAAATTGGATGGTAAAAAGTAAGCAATATAGTATTTATAGAAGTATGACATAGAATCATTATTTATTCATAACAGACGATATCCATTAAGTGAACATATACGGTACATTAAAATTAAAAATTTGTTTGAAATCTGTTTAATAGTTCCCGAAAAATGACACATTATTATTATGTGTTTATCGGGCTATTTTGTAAAAACAGCAACCCTTTAAAACATTATTTAAAAATAAAAAAAATTGGACAAAAAATTTAAAAAGTATGAAATACGTTAAAGTTCACTCTAGCACGTTATAAAAATGTAATTTCTATACAAACTTATTATTATTACTATTATTATTTTCCCTTGACAAGGCGCTACAGTGGTCAAGTGCTCAAATAGCTGGCCTGATACACTCGTGATATACACCCTTGATTTTCGAACGAGAGAATCGCTCCAGGCTAGGTCGCTGATCATAGTTTTCTTGGAATCTCTTATTGTCTTCGACCTTGCATTCTGGCGCCTTTCCAAACGCTAACTACATCGGCTCTCATTATCATAGTTACTGAGCTGCCTATATTTCTTCATAAAGATATGTGTTACGTTTCAACGGAATATGTAATCATCCAATATGAAACTCTGTGGTGGGATAGTTTCAAACCAAAGTGGTTTAGTAGTGGATAAATGTGGATTGGGTATTTATTTGCAACATTTGTTTTTGGGAGAAAATTCAGTTGTCATAACAACAAAAACACCATTATTGAGGTAAAATATGCACTTTCTGCCCTACTTCTGGACACGAAGAATTTGCTAGAAGGGAAGGACGACTTTTTTCATACAAAAACTGTGAAGGCAGGTGCTTAGTTCAGAATAAAACTCATTCATACTTTTATCAAGTGCAAAATACAATAATTTCTTTTACGAGTGATTTGTGTTACTTCGCTGTAATGACTGATACGAAAACTAGTTTGCACGTTGAAGGAATATAGCGGGATAGATATTTCTGATAAACTGAGATGCCGCAAAGCTTAGACAGTTGTATCAAAATTGTTTGCTACCAGAAATAGTTGTCTGAAACCTTATCTTGGGTAAAAACATTATACAGTAGAACCAGACTACATTTTAACATCTCAAAGTAAATTGGCATAATGAGGAGTAAAGCTACAAAACATGTCGGAAATAGTTAGAGGAGACGAAACCTTTTTTTGCAATGTAGTTTTTTTTGCTAAGGTTTTCACAGATTTCCTTGTTTTATTATTATTACATGACAAATATATTTTCACTGTTTGATTTGTACAGTGAAAAGATGTGGTAGTACAGTAAAACCTCTTTGTAAAGACCCCTCATGGTTCCCTAGAATAGGGTCTTTATATGGGGGTGGTCTTTATAAAAAGTTTAATTGTACAGTCAAACCCCTATTTTAAAACCCCGCGGTTCTTTAGGAAAGGGTTGTTATAGAGAGGTGGTTGTTATAAAGAGGTTTTACTGTATTTTGTTTGTATCCTTCATTTTATTTGTTGCCTTGCACAAATGTGTAAGGATGAATCTTTTTAAAATGGAAGTTGTATTGTTCTTAAAGGTTATATTGCCTGTTAAATTGTTTTCATAATGAACAAGACGTTACCAGCATAACTGATAATCCTACTTTTTTTAAAGTAGGTGCAAACTAACCCTGAAAGTTAACATTGCTTACGTAACCTACGAATGTAAAATTATAATGTTGATTTAGATGTATGATACACGATACATACTAAAGATAAGTCAGCTTGCTAAGTATTATGCGCTTAACCAATTTAATAAATTAGGGGAATATGTTTCTGAGATGTTTTCCTATCATAAAGATAAAAAAAAATAGCCGCCGTTTTCAAAATATCACAGATAATTTAACAAAATATGCAAAAGTCAAGTCGGGTTTGTATGCAGTATATGTGTACCAAGTTTGATGAAATTCTGAGGAAAAAAAGTATATATATTGACGCCGGCCTAGGGCCAGCAAGGGTCGTTAGACAATAACGTCGCCTAAATTCACGACTATGAGCATATTTATGATTTAGTGTTTTGTCATTTAGTGTTTTGTATGCATGTATGTTTTCCTCCACAGGGTCATTATTTATGTGTTTTACGTATCCAATTGGTCACAACGAACATTCAAACCGCCGCCCGGAAATGTCCGAGGTTGGGCCAAGCTATTTTGAACATTTTATTCAGTAACAACGTATTTATTAAGGGATTTCAATGTCCGATTTAGCATGTAAACTGTTCATACAATGTACGATTCATTTGGTGCCATTTCTTAACATTTAACATAATAATTCTTGTAAATGTGAATTGCTGGAACATTGGAGATCAACGGTCACGTGTGGTGCCGGAAGTGACGCCCCACGCTAGGTCATGTGCCATCAGCGGCCATGTTTCTCATCGCAGTCCGTCGTCACCGTCTGGAGAGGTAAGACGCTGTCCGCGTGCGCATCACATTTGCATACTGATAGTTAGAGTTCAATAGTTCATTATTTAGTTTACCGGTCAACCTTTTCATCACGCGTGTACCAGACATTTCCCCAGGCAAGTGCCTTCCGCTTAACTTAAATTTTTATTACCAATTACGGTATTTTTCATGTAAAACCACGTGTGCGAAGTAGCAACCTCGTGGCTAGGGAATCAGCAATCGAGCGCCATCCATAGGCTATCGTCATTGTTTTTCATGTATTAAGTGTTTATTAGTTGAGGGTAATATCGTGAACATCATTTGTGCCAGTTTTGTGTAATTTTGAGCATAATTTAACGTGTTTTGTACCAGTTTTGTGCGACCACGTGGGTCAGTATAGCGCGGCGCCTAAAACACCA
>PNEQ01003024.1:93089-115811 GCA_003012365.1 Medauroidea extradentata | reverse complement strand
AAAAAAAAAAAAAAAAAAAAAAAAAAAAAAAAAAAAAAAAAAAAAAAAAAAAAAAACAAATGCGCTACACAATAAACGTTGCCAACATCATAGACCTAAGTAAAGTTGATCGCCTGAGAATAATCGATTATTTATCGACCGTTTGAGTTTAATCGTGATCAAACTATGTGATTCGGAAAGGGTTTTGTGGTTTTCAACTGCATAAATATATTTTCATGAGCCCAAAATACAAGACAATTGATTTTAGTAGTAGGCCTAATACTTTTCCGAAAAATATGTTACGCAATTTTAAACTTTAACGAGTAGTTTTTTTTTTTGCACATGAGGTTGCTACGCATGCGCGCGCAACATAAATAAATAAAGCACAGAGTTTTGTGTTTACGCGTTTACGGTTTCCGATCCGAAGCAGAATTCTCTACTGTTGATCGGTTTTCGTGTTCACTTGTTGTTTGGTGCGATGCCAAAACACGATATTACTGCCCTAGATAGGGCCAAAGAATTTTCTGCAGATGGCCTGTATTCAACAGATAAGTCTGTTTTATTTTGCAAGTACTGTAATTGCCAAGTCACTTGGGATCGAAGAGACTCGATCTTAAAACATGTGAACTGTGAAAAACATAAAAAGTCACGCACTTCCTACATGTCCACTGCAGCTCTCCAGCAGACTATCGGCGATTGCGCAAAACAAGCAAAAAAAAGAAAGAGTGAAGTAGATTTTTTTTTGCATTGGAAACCACCGAAGCGTTTGTCAAAGCAAACATCCCACTTCATAAACTACAAGACCCAAGTATTTTAGGCTGGAAGAAAAAAATATGTCACAGGTTCTGGAGATCTGCCCTGTGTAAAGGTTTTAAGGGAAAAATATGTGCCTTTGCTAAATCATGACAGAGCTGCTAGTGTGAAGCAAGAAGTTAGTGGGAAACTAGTTTGTATATTAACCGACGAAACTATAGACAAAAGGGGGAAGTGTGTGTTTGTGGTTCTGTTTCGTCTCTTGGAGCCAACAGACACAGAAGATTTTTGTGGCAGGTGTGCACTTGCTGGAGCAAGCAAATGCGACAACTTGTGCCAGAGCCGTATTGGACTCAATGAAGGAATATGATGTTAATTATGATTCTGTGGTGGCATTTGTTAGTGACAGCGCTCGCTATATGATGAAATGTAGTACTTCATTACAAGTAGTACTAGGCGACCAGATGTTGCATATCCAGTGCTGGGCACACAAATTGAACCTTATTGGCAGCATCTGTCCCAAAGTGCTAAGTGAACTGAACACTGCAGTAAGCAAGGTTAAATCCGCATTTCTCAATACCCGCAAGCGGAAACCTCTGTACACCAAGTTTTTGACAGACAAATATCCAAATGGAGAGAAAAGCATTAGTCAATTTCCCCTGCCTGTCCTTACTCGCTGGAATAGTTGGTTTCAGTCTGTCATCTACATATCTCAGTACATTACTGATTTGATTGGATTTTTTGCTTCTGAAGACATGCAAGATGTGCCAAATGCTGGAATTGAGTATTTCAATTCCTTGTCATGTGTGGAAGAAAAGAAAATTGAAGTGCAAGCCACTTTTGTTAAAGAGCATCTCAACAGCCTCATGAAATTGACTGAGCATTTGGAGGCGTCCAAATATGCAACCAGTCACACACTGGTTAATAAATTAACCATTGCCAAGGAAGATTTGTCTGTGGCCGCTTCAGGAATCTTCAGTCCTGAGACAGAAGCTACACTGAAGTCCATAGACAACAAAGTTGTTCAAGCTGAAGTGAAAAACACACTTCAACGTGCAGCAACATTGTCCATGGACAAACTGCAGCTTCTCATGGCCACTGATCCATCCAGAAGTTATTTTCGCACTGTGGGAAAATTGTTCGATACAATACCGTTGTTTCTAACAGGAGGCATAATTTGTTGGATGAAAATGCACAACTAATGACCACACTTGCTTTTGAAGGAATCGAATGAACAACAAACATCTCTGTCATTCCTTTGGTGGCTTTAAGCAGCGATGAGTGCAGAATTTTTGTTTGTGTTGCTGAACACATGTTCTAAAATAATTTCATTTATAATTGTAAGACTATTCTTTTAAATGGGCAAATATTTGCAATCATCATTATGTAAAGTGTTTCTTTCTTTAATTTTTGTTTTACTAGGTGGCTTGAATTTTTTTTCGATAAAATGTGCTTGAATTTTTTCCACCGCTTTTGGCATTTTGTCTCACAGATTTAAGCCTTTTTGCTCACTACTTTTGACTTATTTTACACACCGAAAAGTTCCTGTCCCTACTGATTAGAAATGCAGTTTATGTTGGTAGAACTGAGTGAAACAGATTTTCGATACTTCTGGCCTTAAAAAAATGTGCATCTAGTCGCAGAACGTCTAAAATACCATGGAGAATTTTATAAGTTCCCATAAAGTTGTAAAAGCACTACCATTTCCGTAAATTTTACGGATAAATCGTAGAAGTTGGCAAGTCTGCTATGGTATCATTTTCTATTTACGACATGAAACAACAATAGTTATCCTTTGAGAAATTAACAGCATCACAACTATACAAATAAGCACTTACTACACTTTGTTGGATTTCAAATTACACACTGTACACTCAAGTCAACAAGCAAATAAATTTAAGGGGGATTGATCCCTGTCAGATCGGTTATACGGTTTTTCTTATAAATCAGGGAATAGACACATTGTTTTACTATTTTCAGGCTGACAAGGCATAGTTTATTGTTTCATTCACTTTTTGGAATCCATACGGAATTACTTCTGTTGATTTTGTTGCCTGTGTAGTCGCTCCCGTAAATAAAGCAATGTTTCCTTTTCAGCTGTTTCCCGTTGCAAAATAATGAATTTGTAATGGTTCAAACAGTTACAGAAAATCGATTAAGTTTGTATCTATGCTTTATCGTGACAAAAATTTTGATACATCGACTGTAACAGAAGTTATCGAGAAGAAACAGATAAATCCATGATGGTAGGGATCAATACCCCTTAAGATTTTAAATTTTGAGATATTTTGTTAAGTATAATAAACGCCTGTTAATATAATCGTTGTAACTACAAACCGGACAAGTTCAGGTCCTTGAACGACTGTATTACAGATGCTTGGTAACAGTACTTATGAAGTAAAAACTTTATCGTTAGAAAGAAATAAGCTTAAAAATGTTTAAATAAGGGATACAAATTCATGAGTATTGTAGCCCTTGAATTACGTTTAATTTTTTATGTCTTTTTAGACACTAAATGAAGCAAATGTTTCACAAATCCAGTATAATATTTCAAATAATACAAAACATAAAAATGAATCAGAACAATACATACAGTGCTGTACAATCTTATAAATTAGAGCCATGGAAAAAAAATAACTGACTGTTTGTATTACTGAACAATAAAGCTGACACTGGACGCCATCTAAAAATATTTATCAGTGCTGAACTATTACTTTGCCCATTATCACACATCTCACACAACTACCAATGCAATTTTAGTATTGCATCCTACAGAACCAACCAACATGGTGAACACAAACTGCCCTTAACAAACATTTTACCTTACTTGAAAATGTGATGACGGCTGTGCAAACTACTAATCTGTGCCTCAGTACAACAGACAGAGACTACATGAATCAAACAAAGCATACGAAGCATCACACAGCAGAAATCAATAACAACTGCAGGTACTGTTAGCTGTGCAAGGTGCAAGTTGTTTGATGCATATGCACAATAAGACAGAAATATATAAACATTAAAATTATGCGTGCTGAGAGCATTATTCATAGTACAACAGAGTTTGTTAAAAATAAACATCAGACTCAAAAGTAAAACAAAAACTTTCACTAGAAAAAATATTTTTTTTTTAATGATCTATTTGTGTATTGGATAACTGTCAATGAGCCACACAAATATTTTACATTAAAATTTGTACAAATGTTTTCTCATTCATCTGTGTTCTCCAATTTTTATACAAATATATCACACTCCTAATTTACATAATTGCACTTCTTCACAAAATAAATACTAAAATTTATTATAAATTGTGCTAAAAGTGATGTTGCTTCAAATTCACAAAATCATAGCAATCACAAAAATTGAGAAATTTACATTTGCTAGTTCATTTTGTAATAAATAGTCAAAATAATATTCTTTTTTCTGTCCACAACATAGGTAAAATTTATGTTGAACATAAAAAATACACAATTAAAAAAGAATAACTTACATCAAAATCAATTATCTCTTCAAATATACATATAAATCTTTGCATAATCCACGAACAGAAAAAAAAATCACGTAATATACGTACATATTAATTTACTAATTAGGAAAGGGGTAAAACGCTACCATCATGATCAGTGCGGTACATTTATGGCACAAATACACACCTCACTTTCTACCCCTGAGTTATGCCCAAATCACATGATGTTCAATAACCACACTATATCAACTTCTAACACAACTTTGGCATTTATCTATAATATACTGTACACATATATCACAGGCCTTTTCCTAATCCGCATACTAAGCAAGAAAGTCCACTTCACGTGTCTGCCTCTTGCAGACAATGTTTCATCTGACCTAGTACCATTTTCAAGAAACAAACACGTCTTTATTGGTATAAAAACAAGTACAGTCATTTGTTTCTTTAGAAAAACGTTTGTAGTGTATTCTAATAATCATCTCGACCAACAACAACAATAACAACAATTTACAATATCAGAGAAAGCGAGTCTCCAACACGCACCTGTTTCACCGCACCAACAAACCAGTTGTACACACAGCTGTATTGGAACAAGCTACGACGTCAGCCTGAACCTCTGCTGCTCAACTAGACGCTTCTTCGTTTCGTTAAATTACTGATCCTCATTCTGTCTTCTGTTGACAATAAAGTTCTTTCAATGACTTCAGTTCATCTATGAGCGCCTTGTTTTGGTTTTCTAGCACAGCTACCCGGTTTTCCAGGCATTTGATGTACTCTTTCTTTTTTCTCCGGCACTCTCTCGCTGCTTCCCTGTAAGCCATTTTATTACATGTGTCATACCATAAATCAACCAATATTTTCTAAAAAAAAAATTTCCTGTTGAAGTACAGTATTCAAATCCATATTTGCAGAGCAGAAGTAGTGCTGAGTTGCTAGCTGGTCACACACATGTATCCAGTCTGTGGAAGTTACATTTAAAAAACTAATACCCAATGTAAATTTTAGGGATTTAATCTTGCTTTCCATGGGTAGGTCTAACCCAGATTTTTGCAACTAATAGTGATAATGATTAACACATAATCGTGTTTGTCGTGAATGTCACAGTTGATCATCTACTTAAAAACTAAACCAATTTAATGTTTTTCATAGACAAATCCCATTACTTCCCTGGGTTTCCAACATAAAAACACTTAACACGTTTTTTATTAGTTACACAACGATACACAGTATTTTACCGCATAATGGCAGCCACTGCATAATGGTCGCTGCCTGGATATGAAATGCTTGGAAAAAACTTTAAGAAAATTGCACATAACAGCACTACGACAGGGAAACTGCAGCATGTGGGTGTACCATTCACAATTTGTGAACCCACATCATGTAAACAGCTGGAGGCACAAGAGTTGCAAGAGTACTGACTGTGCACTCTGAGATATCACAGCCTGTACTATAATAGAGGGCAGCAATACAATACTTATGTTGAAGATTACCTTAAATCTGGAGTTTGAACTACTGTACCTATATTTAGGTGGATAAAGATTATACTTTTCCAGTCATTTACTCCCTAAGCCAACATAACATTGAATGGGGTGGCTTTAATAATGCAGCCTCTTCATCTTATGTCAACCAACTTAAATTTATTTTAGAGTTTAATGAACCACATAATGTTATTATTATTAATCTATTTGCTTTGCAATGCTAATTTACACTATCCAAGAACTTAAAAATCAATAACAAACCTTACGTAATATTTTTACTACACGATGAACCCACATAAGCTCATGCTAATGAAATACAGTATTCAGTTTACCTGTTTTTTAACAGCCGCATTTCTCTTTTCCTCGCTTGGTCTTCCGCGATGATCTGTCCGCCTCCAATACCACCCCCTTGCGTGACAACTTGAACAGCAACACCCACAAACACAAATGAGCACCTTGAAACATGACTGCAGCAGATGGAAATGTTAGTGCAATTTACTTCACAAAGTTAAAATTACGAAAACCGCCTTACCAGGCACAAAGAATTGGCCGTCTTGACCCTGGGCATACTGCACTATTGCACCCCCTGCAGTCGTCGCATTGGTCATGGTAAGTGTGTGGAGACCCTGAACACCCTCCCCTTGACTGGAGAGTTGCAGTGCTCCCGCTGGAATCACTAGACACAAACATCGAACTCAAGAAATGCTTTAAATAAAAACAAAACAAAAAAAAAAAAAAAAAAAAAAAAAAAAAAAAAAAAAAAAAAAAAAAAAAAAAAAAAAAAAAAAAAAAAAAAAATGAGGATGCAAACAAAATAACACACAATACAGTATTTAAAAGCTAAACATTCACAAAGTTCCATTTTGCACATTCCAAATAGTGTTGCACACAGTAATAAAACTACTAAATTTCTTTTGTGTACTAACGTTAATAAATGCACATTTTTAGGAACAAAGACATGGTGAAACAAAGATGTGGCCACAGGACCCACGTAACTGTCCTGATGTGAATAAATGGAGTTATTGCCACTCAGAATGAATTCCACAAATTACACAACTGCAGAACTAGAGTTTTAGCCATGGAAAATTAATCAATAACTACACCGATCTGCCGAAGTAGTGTGGTAGCTATGGGGATGACCCCTTAAGCTGCCAGATGCAATTACTGTACTTAAATAGAGCTGTTGCCACACAAAATCAATGCAACAACAATACTGATGTGAGGACAAAAAGCTGTTACCAAGGAACTAAATTATAACTTTGCTGACTAGCACTAACTGCCTGGGGAACAAGATATTTATTCAAAGGGGCTCCATCTAAGAAGCCAACATATACAGTAAAACATTGATTTACTAAACGAGCAGGCAGGATACAAAACAAGCCGGTAAAGTGGACTTACTTGGCAAACCAGTTGCAGCACATACTGCATCCTACAAACAAAACTTTTGACTCCTGTTACAATACCAAAGTGATGAGAGCCCTACCACCCTCAAACAATATCTCAGAACTAAGGGGCTGGGAACTGGCCCATCAATGTATAAAAAAATCTAGACAACTCCCAGTTCTCAATATCATATAACTGCTAACACAGCACCAGACTACATCTCTTCAATTTAAATTTCAATTTAAATTTTACCACGTCACCATAGTTTTCTTCCAACACCGCCATGACTTAAGCGTGCTTCAACTTGCCACCTGATAAAGCTGGCCTATGCCAGTGAAAAGTCTTGTAACAGTGCACTCGCACAGTAATGTTTTTGTCCTTTCGTACGTTACTATCAAGAATCAGCCTAAAAGTACCTCCACCCTCTATTTATTTGTTTGGTTAACTCAGTGGCCAAAACCTTCTTCACATACATCATGTGTATGTACAACACACACACAAATACTGAACATTTATATATACAAAATAATACTTTAGCTACAGCAATGACAAAAAAAATCTATACTCCTTACTATAAATGACTTAATGAAACCAAATTTTAAATCCTGGACTATGTTATACAATATTTGGAACAGTCCAATTTCTCAATCCAGTGTCAGTGTAATCTACTGTGCCCATCCCCATGTTTGGTACATCTTAGCAAGTTGCCACAACTGCTACTCGTAAAGGACCAAACTATCAGCACTAGAAAGACATTTCAGAAGATTTCAATGTATAAAGTGAGCATGCCAAACATGTTTTTATAGGTGATACGGAATAAAGTGAGCACTCAAAAAAGCCCTGATTAATTTCTATTTTCTGCCAGTTTATATCTTTCCGCTGCATGTAAACATCAACATTGCCACGTGCTGTTATTTACATAGGCTTGTACAATGTTTACATTTATGTTACACTGCTCCGATAAATTTTAGCTACAATATGTACTCATTAAATGCACTGGTGTTGAATATACGCTACACTCAGTGGCAATCTTAGTTATAAATACATGCGAGTAAACGTCTTATAACACCGATTTCTCTGCGTCTTAGTCTAGCAGCGCTATTACCGTTACGATTCTCGTAAATGCATGCACAGTATATTCGAACTTTTAAATTAAAACTGTCACTAAAAACATACACGACACACGCAACTCAAGAATTCAAGATCCGTTCAGCATACTGCAATGAACGACGACGACGCACGTAAAGACAAACAATAAATAACGTATTTTCTTAATGTGTGAAACAGGGGAAAAATGCTGTTTCTATTTCTAGATACTCAGGCTGGCGATCATAAAACAAAATAACTTACATTACTAATGACTTCACATAATTTAGCAATGATAGTCATAAACAGCAACTTCTAATATTTTTGAATGTGATTATCAGAAACCCATATTCTTTACACAACCGACAAACAAACTGAATGACGCAATTCACTTCCAAATCCAAGCGAAGCGGTGAAAACCTAATTCTGATGCCATCTGTCGGTGAAATTTTAAACTACCTCGTGGCGCGAAGAGTTAGCGGCATGTGCCAACGATAATCGACTCGGATGCGTCGCTTTGTGCTGCCGCAAATTAAATAAAATTATACAGTAGGAACTTAAATAAATATTTTAAAGTATAGTAAATACAGAGAGGTCGTTTGCATTTGATGTTGTTTCACTAATGCTGTATTCAAATAAGAAAATACACGGAACTACATGCAATTATTCGCTACAAACAATAATGTTACTGTTGTTAATGTCGACTTACATGCAGTAACGGCTAGTGATTTTTTTCAAAGGTTAAATCTTTAGTGCTCACTTTATTCCAAATGACCTATAACAACTGACGTTCTGTGACGATCTTTGTCCATAGTGTGAAAATATGAAACAGTTCGTCAATATGGTATTACCGAGAGAGATGGCACAACTGTAACACATTAGACTTGAATTTGGGAAGATCCAGGTTTGATTCCTAGCTCCGGCTATCCGTTTTTAGGTTTTCCCTGTTTTCCCAAAATTGCTCCATGCAAATGGTGGGATGGTTTAATAAAGACCATGGCTGATTACTCTCCCAATTTTTGTTATTTATAAATTGATGTCTAACAATCTCTACTGCCACACAGAGTTAATTGAAGCCCCGAGAAATATGTACACGAACTATATAACCTTCCCGTCTTCCAATCTCACCAAACTCTTATTGTCGTTCATCAAAATACAACACATTGGTCATTACATAAAATCAGCTCACGTGCACAGTCGATACCTTCGTCCAAGTACTTGCAAATAAAACATTACTTCAGTTACTACTGTGGAACCTGTATGGTGGACTACAAAAGCAATCGTTGAACCTAGACCAGTAAGTGTGCTTAGTATAATTAAAAAACAAACTATATTAACAGAAAGATCACGAAAGTAAATTACTGTAGCACAGGAGTCTATGTATTTAAATTCTTATTTCTTGAGAACCTACCTACCACACAGACTTCAAATTCAAATTATCCACATAACAAGAGCATTATTTTGGGCATTCAAATTTTGAAAGAAGAAGAAAAAAAAGTGAGTGGGTACATGGGCAAACACAGTATACCGTCTACACACCTTGTATAATACTTCTGTAGGTCATTCATACAAGGAAGCACTGAACGGTTATAAGAATTAAATGCAAATTGGTGTGGATTAGTTACCGGTACAGCAGGTGACCGTAAAAGCAATCTGAAGTAAAATAATCCAGTAAAGTACCTAGTGGTGAAAAGGAAATGATACACAGAGTGATTACATCAGTAATTACAAAAAGAAAGGGTGTGTGTTCAGTCAATACTGACTAGACTAGAAGGCCAGAGCACTGGCGAACCTGAAGGGCATGACGTCACGGACAATAGGCCATCCCAGAGAAAGGCGTGAGTGGGTCATCCCTTCGACAAGCGGTTCTGACCTGCTCTCTGCTCTGTGTAGCAGGGCAGTTGATAAACATATTTCTTCTCGTGTAGACGCGTCTTGCGCTGTGAGTTTTACGTTAGTGTAAGAATTAGTGGTGATAGTGGTATACAGTGCCCTTTTTCGTGTTAACAATGTTTTAGGGGTAGTTGTAACAGCGGCCTCAAGGTGCATGTTTTTAAAGTTACGAAAGGCGAAGAGCAAAGAAGAAAATGGACTTTGGCTACATCAAGAGAAGAGTTCCAAGCTAGTCAATAGTAAGTTTACAATGCAAACATACACACAGACATACATACATATATAGACACACACACATATATAAGGAATGGGTCGGTTCGAACATTTGAGTATCGGATGTGCCGGATATTTGATCATGAACTTGCTCCGGTTTTCGATTTACTAAGAAGTGTTCGGTTCTTAATATTCATATTCGTAAAATCGCTAAACAGCACAGACACCGCAAATGCTATATCAAATTTATATTAACCTTGCAAGTGTAAGGATAACTGTAGGCCTACGTGCTTGACGATTAATTTTCACTATACGTAGGCTACATTTGCGATATTCATAATTCCAAAACCAATTTACTAAATAGGCCTACATGAATAAATCATATAGTTAACGTAACCCGCTGTGTTTATGTACAGCATCAAATAATAACAAGTGCCAATGCTAACTAGTAACTGTACGAAACGAACTGAAAATGAAACCCTTGCATAATACAAAACAACGATATAAGCATATCGCTGACATAAGTAGCAAAATCCCACCGCTGTTCATGCTGAATTGTTACAAATTGTTACTGTTCTCCGTTCACTCTAACCTTAATTCTGAAGTAATAAATAATATAATATCATTGCACCTCGCAACCTTCTAATTGGCTCAATTTGTGCAGCGTGCCGACATACTATTTCCAACCGACAGAACTGTTTACAGGTAGTATAATAAAAAAATAGAAAAAATACATACTACATACAAAAATTATTGCGTGAAAATTTTGTACAGGTTATCGACATACAAAAGCGAAACTTATAAAAAACTTAAAAAAAAAATAGCCTTCTTGTACATTTGCAGTATATTTCAAAATGCAACTACAATATCAAGCCATGAGTATTAGTAATGATCATATTAAAATATTTTGGTACTGACGCAACGAACATTTGATACTGCATGCACAAAATAAAAGTCAACAAAACACGTAATAAAACTTACTGTAAAGTTCTCGTGGATTATTTTGTACTTCTTTTTCATTTGGTCAATCGCCAAACAATCTATCGATAATTCACATCACATATTCATACGTTATTAAAAAAAATATGTTAAATTCTATTCGTACCTTGTAAACATTACCACGGTTTGCTTAATAACGCATGCAAAGTTTATATTCACATTTTGTAATTCATGAAACACAATTTCACTGTCCATGACATACGACGTCATATAAGCTAATCTGTAAGTTTAATTACCATGTAAACATTACCGTCGAGGGGGACGGAACGAAATAGATTAAATAGATAAAATAAAAAAATAAAAAAATAGGCGCAGACGAATTGAAACGGAAAATGTATGTACAGAAAAACCATTTATTCGCAGTAGTAGCCACAACAGTGACGTGTTACTCAAATTTCTAAAAATACTATAAAAAAAAATGAAATTTGTTTGTGATATCTCCGACTCATTTTTAAAGTGGTAATTATTACTGAACTTAACTTCTGGTTATTTCATGAACAATTATAAGTGTATTGTACATCTCTAATCTATGACAATTGAATCGAGGAACTTGTACATTTAACAGTACATCAGTCATTAAACAAATAGTGAGTCAACTGTAGGGACGTGTCGTCGCTAAAAGTAATTAAGTAATAAACATATAGTGTAATGTATTGTGTTCAACGCCTGTAAATATTATATATTTGTTAATAAAAATTTATTTTTAGGTAATGGACAGGTAAATTTATATGCACACGACAGATTAAATATCTATATTTCTTATGCAAGATCACAGTGCACAGCAGTCGGCTGCCAGTGAACACGTTTGTGGTTTGTTTATTCTAAAGCTCAGGTAAAAATTAACGAAGAGTAATCCAAGAACCGGATAACATTCATAAATTATATTAATGTACTGCTTAGAACATGGAAATTTACGTAGTTAAATATAGGTTTTTGAACAAAATTTTCACTGAAAAATTAGTTGCGCCAGAAACAGAAATTACGATTGCTGGTAGCTGTAGATGGGTAGCAGAATTTTTGAATTTGGTATTCAGTTTCAATAATGCCATCTATTTGGGAGCACTTTTCAGTTGATTATACAGATAGCGAATTTGCGTATTGTAATTATTGTAGACACCGTTTATCACGAGGTTTGTCAAAATCTACATTTAGCCTGCTCAAGTATGTAAAAATCCAGCATCCGCTAATGTTGAGTTTGGATTCGGGACAAAATATGTCGTGTCTAAACATAAACCAATCTGCTGACTCTTCACAACTTACTACAAAAACCATAAAAAGAAGAAACCCAAATATGACGTATCCCCAAATCAACAGATTTTGAGCACTACGTTTCGACAAATTTAAGTCATTCAAACAGGACGACAAAAGACAGACTGAAATTACAAGGTGCATAGCAGCTATGGTGTGCATAGATGGTCAGCCGCTTAACATGGCTATAAATAAACTTACACACACATATATTATATATATATATATCTGTGATTGGCCAGATCTGGGCAAGATATACATAACCGTTTCATTATGTCATATTTGGCCCTGATATAACTTTTAAAAGGACGTAAGACATCATTTTACGTGCACAGTTATTTTACAAACTAGCTATGCTCATGAAGTAGTGATTTTTTTGTGACTAGCCAATTTGGGCAATAAAATATTGCAATTTATTTTGGAGTTATACTTGTGTAAATTGTACATGAATTTTTTCCTAGGCTTGTAGAATTCACAAGAACGAAAAAAGTTCAGTAAAATATTGTGCTAATAATATTGTATCAAGACATTTTCCTCGCTGTAAAAAACTCAGATGAAAGAATTTTTAAAATAAAGCATGACTTTTCTACAGTTTTACTTGAAATTATAATGAATTCATGAAAATTGTATGTAAAAACTGTTTGCAAGAAACAAGCTTTTGAAAGAGCGGGAAATTGTTCCTTACTATTGTTTGCCGTAATTACAGACAACGCTATCGATACCGACATTATTTTACTTGTTGGTTAGAGTACCTATGTGAAAATGTGCTGAAATTTACTACGAAAATGATTAAGAATAACTATTGATAGAGTTCATAAAGACGTTAGTTTGAATGCTACAGTTAATCAATAATAACGCTGAACTGATATTCAGTAATTATGTTACATACCAGCTTATCCCAACCTACCTAATCAAAAACATATTTTCAATTTGGCTGTTGTAAGGATATTATTGAACGTATTAATTAAATAAATAATACTTGCATCCTGTCATCTTCAAAGCTGATGAAATCCTTGAAATTAATTGCTTAATAATCCGCTCAGCAAAACGTTAAGTGTCAAATAAAAATATATGTATATATATATTTTTTTGCTGTATATCATTTTGGAAATAGGCTACTGCTATGTAAAATAAAAAAAAAAAAAAAAAACAATGCAAACACCTTTCTGTACATGACAGTTATATGTAGTTTTCTTTTAATTTTTTTCAGGCTGTCCTGTTCTAAAATTGTTATAATTTAAAATGAATATATTTATATCACATATTTAATCACTGTATTAGAGAGCCGTGCTAAAATATTTTGACAAGGAATCTTTATGACATAAAGGCCAACTCACAATAAATAAAAAATACAAGCCTTTGCAGGTCTGTGGATTAAAACTTGGCGGGTGTCATAAATGTACTATTTTTCCATTTTGTGTGTTCGTATTTTGATTTAATCAAAAATTAAAAGAGTTAAAAATTTTAGAGTCTGTTTTAAAACCATTGCGTGCAGACATTGCATTTTATGTCCTAAACTTTCTGTTTACATTACATATAGGCTATGTCACTTACTATTGAAACCTATTTGTATATTCCTTGGACGATTAGGTCATGCGCGAATTTAATTTTGTTTAATTACCGTACAGAGAAGTGTAGTAAACCATTACTTAGGCTACTACAAGATTTTTTTACCTTCAAATATATCTAATATATTTCATTAAATGCATTACATTTTTGGTTGTGTTACAGCATATTAAATAATACAGTAAAATTTCTGAAGGTGATGATGTTGGCTGTGTAATCATTGTAGTTAACTTATGGACTTGTTATGATACTTAAAAGTAGCAGGTAAACGATAATAAGGCCTAAAATCCTGTCAAATATTGTTTTAAAGAAACTAAATAGCCTGCATGATGGTGTATCGTTTTCCTTTTAGGCTTTTTTAAAATAGATTATTTGTTGTATGTATTTCAACATATGCTACCACCATATTTATTTTCATTCAATTCAGGTTGCATCAAATTTCATTTTACTTTTTATTGTTTCTACTTCAGTTATTGATGTTTCAAGGTTTCCCTTTGTAACGTCATGGTAGTAAAAATCCTTAGAATTCGAATATATGAAACAAAAACATTTTGAAGTAGCACTTTTACTAACAAATAAATTTAATTTTGTGGTTAAATAGCACGTCTCAGCCTTTGTTAATGTACCCGCAGATTCACAAGAGGAACTGTACACAACAAGCACAATGATGGGGAGACATACGCTACCAGACTCCGGTCTGGAAGTGCGCCTGCGAAGGGAGTATGGCCTACTAGTGATGACGTCACAGCAGTGTGCGCCGGCCTGTATTCTAGTCGGTGTTGGTCCAGTACAGTTGACTGTTAAACGAAATGAGTGGCAGTAACAACAGGAAATTGGAAAGTTATATTAAGAAAATCAGGCAAAGGACCATAACGATGGAAAAAGAAACTATACCGTCTACACCTTGTAAAAAGAGAAAACCATCAAAGGGGAATATTGAGCTGGAGTCATTTGATTGTAGGGTAGTGAAGCAAAACATAGAAAATAAAACAATGCCTACGATTAAAAAACTGAAATCTGCACAAGACAAAATAAGATTTTATGGAGCAGGAAAACATTACGAATATTCTTTAATTACCCATGTTACACACACACACACACACACACACATTTTTTTTTTAATAAAGATGAAAATTTGGTATGTTGGTCATGTATGCAAATTAAGAGTTTTGGGTTAATAAAGCCTGGAAAAGTTGGGTGTATCATACATCAAGAACTGCAGGAAGGATTTATTATACTGGAAAAATAAGTGTGAACCTCTTTAATATCAGACTGTAACTCTTAAACAGTTAGACAAAACAACACTCATGCGTACATCCTGTGGCAGCGGCTGCCAGCCAGTTCGGAGGTGCCTAGCTTGTGGTACGCCAGACCGTGCAGAGCAGTGCCAAGACAGAGCACAACATGTGTAGATCCTTTGTTTCAGTCCGATAATCGAGCATCCAGGCACTCAAAGCGCGGCGTGTGGCGGTGCGGAGAACCAAGACTGAGATAGTGAATCACTGCTCTGCCAGAAAACGCCACAGTACAGCGCACTCTCTAAATACCGTCAACTGTTGGCTAAGTGCAGTACACACTGCTGCCGCTGCGGAGCATTTACGCGAGGTGCCATTAAGTAGTGCGCCAGCTAGCCAACAGCCTTGAGCTTTTACCATCGCGACTTCCAACACGTTAAACAGTGCTGAGCACTATTTAAACTTTTGGAATGTATTTTAATTCTTTAAGACATCATCGACATATTTAATTTGTATAGTATTAAATTATATTTAATAAAGTTTTTGAACAAAAGCAACTAAATAGCAAATGTACAGTGAAAAAAAAAAATTTAGACCATATTGAAATGTGGGGTGTGGATCTTACATGAGGGCGGGTGGTACATGTGTAAATATGGTACTTAAGATGACTGGTTTCCGGTTTAACTAATGTAAAGATAGGGGTGTTAAATAATGGCAATGAATGACAAAGTAGGAAGTGCACGTGCTACTGTACTTGAAAAGAATGAGAGCAAATTGTTCTTAGGATAAAAAACTTCCCATGGTGTACCTCAATGAAACATGGATTGGACGAAAATGGATTCTAGCACATGCTGAAAATTAAAAGTTTTATCGGTGGTGGATTGTTATTTTAAAATCGAAAACAAAATTGAGCAACTACCACAATTAAATGAAAGTTGAAAATTTCACGAAGTAGTGCAAAATGCAGCTCGTACCAAACCTCCAAACCTAATGTATAATTGTCCTTGAAACTGTTGTTTATTCTTGTCGAGAAAACAGACCACTCATATCATCAATCATATATCGTGACACACCACAGTCACATTGCTTATTTTCACAGGCTTCTGGAGTGTGGGAGCTACCCTCGCCCTACCAACCATTACCACTACACACTGCCTGGGTCGCTCAGAAGGGCTGCCCCTAAGCAAGCACACCGATGCAACACAGCTCGCCCAGTGGGACAGGTGTTCCAGTCATCCCTTGTGGCTGGCACAAATCACGTCCGCGCATCACCTCCTCTGCAGGGGAGAGAGCCTAGCTGATGCACCTGTCATTTCCCCGCTGTAGCGTGGCCCAGGCCCAGACCCCAAGATTAATTTTTACATGTTTCAATCTACAGTATGTTTGTTTCATATTTAGTTGTCACTTATAATGAAGGCCTCATGGTCATTCTAACAATGGTGTCTGAGAGTTTGTAATCTTATTTGTTAAAAGCCAGCACGTCAATGGAAATTTAATCATATTTAAAATAATCCACTTCAGTAACTGTGAATTACTAACTCTTCTTAAAATAAGTAACATTTAATTTGGTAATTTTAAATTGCTAATTTAACAGCAAAAATAACAGTTTGCTTAATTATATTAACATTTATTTAAAATTTAAATGATTCTGTTTATATTTAGTGAATTTCAATACGTATTTTTGCTTAAATTGTTTGCGTTTGAATTTAACGAAATTATATTTATTCATTGTTAAAGCTTGGATTGTGAAAAGGACAGAGATATAAAAATTTTAAGTTTCCAGGAAAAGTTGCTATACATGTATTTCAGTGCAAAACCGGCCTATAAACATGACCGTTAAGAATTTGCCGCCATATTTGGTTGCAACCAATAAAATCACAGATTGTTGCTGATTGGCCGCATAAATTTAAAATTTAATGTTTCTTTCACCTGGTAACAAAGTTAATACTTAATATATTTGTATATTATTGGTATGGAGACAAAAATGTTAATGTTTATTTTAAGTACTGTATAAGTTTGAAAAGAAACTTCATTAAATAAACCCCAAAATTTGTGAGAGTTCTGCAGTTTTCATTCCTCATTTCGTACTACATTGTAAGAACCCACGCCTTTAATTTTTTAATGTAAAGTTGAGCTAGTCGTGGACGTGTGGCATTTGCCGTGCCACACCGCTCACCCGACGCCGGCACTCTAGTATACACGGCAGGCACAGAGCATGCTTTCTATGTTAATTGACAGCTTGCAGTTAACGACCACTCCTTGGGAGTTCTTGTCAGAAACCTCCAGCTTACTTTTTGCTCTCAGCCTTTAACGACAAGAGACCATCCACTGAACACCAGTCGGGCCGAGCACCTTTATTCTGATCCGAGCACGACTTGCAGGACACCGTTCCGCCGCCACCAGCACATCAAGGAATAACCACTATGGAGCTCTGGTGGGCCACTCTCACTCGCACATCTGTGGCAGAAATGGCAGTGGTCAAACCACCGTAGCGTTACCTTTTGAACGGCATTGGCTGGGGGCATTTTTACCCAATAAAAGCAGTTCCAATGAACCCTCTGTTTGTCCACCCCTAGCATCCTACCTACACCTCTACGCCCCGCACATACCCGTCCATCTTTCCTAGTAGTAGACTCCTGTGGAAGAGGAAGTCGTCGATAGGGCCATACCTTGTTGCTTTTCAAGCATCCCCCTGTAACAGGTCTCACTTGGTACAAGCTGAGGAATTACCTAATTACCTGTGCTGAGCAGTACCCTCACTTACCGATTGACGGTTGAGTGGTACTCGTCGCTAGCCTGGGGTGTTCTCCTTGAGAAAGGCAGGATGCGAGGTGAGCTGCTGGCATAGTCTAGTCTACTGCGTGCACTCCATGGGAGGGGAGTCTCATAGTTATGCTACGGCCCTCAACGACACCTGGAACCGTTCACTAGTCACAGGCACCACGCCAGGATGTGTAGCACTGGCCCTCTGGAAGCTACCACAATAAACTGCTAGTAACTAAACATTACATTTCACCCCTTAATAGTGCAGTTAGGAGTTTGGGTAACTCGACTGACCCGCCAAACGTTGCTGTCCAAGGTATTTCTAGCCTTGGCATAGGGCAGGAAGGCGAAACAGGCAAAAGCGTCCCCTCAGTTATAGAAAGGTAGATGGACGCTGTAGGGTCCATTGTGAAGGTCTACGAATAGTTACCAGACGAAGCTGCTCAGGCCCTGTGCTACAGAATCTAATCCCAGGAGGGAGAAGTAACATCCGAGGCAGCACCTGTTCCCTGGGCCGATACTATATCCACACAACAGTCTAGGTTGCTTGTCAGTTTCAAGAGCCATATATTGACTCCTTTTTACCTTAACAGGAAGGCTCCTCGCCAGTGTTCGTCCAAGACTTAAAACACCACTTGCCACACTGGACTGGATGGAGCCTGTACCTGCCACCTTCACCTCACCCCCAGCTACTACCTCCCAACCTCTTCATACCTTCACCCTGCCAGTAACATACAAGACTCAGTGGCGGTTTGTGCAACTGGGCTGCAGGGCTGCAGCCCTCCATGATATTTTGGAATTACAGTAAATAATTTTTATTTTAACAACTTGTGTTATAGAATATAACTTGTAATGATAACTTTTGAACTACCTACTCGCCGAAACCATCAGCCGATCGCGATGTCTGAGGAATGTGAGAAAGTTTTAAAAGATTTACTCCCGTACGCGTTTCCTGCTTCGGACGGTCTGAACTAGGCAGGGCTGCGACGGGAGCAGCCCGCCTAACCATGCTGGCACTTGCGCAGAGCACGCCCCAGTCTGGCGAACACTAAAAAAGGGGAGACTGGATAGTCTGGCATTTGCCTCGCGTGTGGGCTGCCAGGCTCGCAGCCCGTACAGTGCACCACACTACACTGCACTAACGACAGACGCAACTTGTCATTCAACTCGCTTGTATCGCGACCACACTGAAGTAAACTGTACCAAAATTTCATAACCTGTCCTACGCACCGTGGCACTTCCTTAGAACTTTTCACATTTTGCATACGCGACTTAGTTAATTAGTAAGAAAAATTCTAATATCGTAACTACATTTTCACCCAAACCCCAGCTGAAACACACTTAAAAAAAGTAGTCTAAAGTAGAATGTTTCTATATATATGAAATTTTTAAACCTATTACGCCAAAAAGAATAGTTTATTTCTAATATTCTGCCATAAGATTGCCTCAAATTGTAACAGTTTTCTCGAGGCGGAATGATAAGTTTAATATGTTGCTCTTTCACGCCTAGGCGCTACAGTAAACATTTTTGCAGCCTACTATTTCACACGAATTATAATGTACTTCATACCAAACCACAAATTAATATCAACTTAAAATACAAAGTAAAATAGATGTGATTTTTATTCATTTTTAAAGAACATACCTTATAGCCAAGCCCTTTACCGAACCATACAGCAGAGAAGTAAAATATTAAACTAATATACGAACATTTCAAAACTTGATTTTCTGTCTGGACACCACCATAACCGTTTATCAAATACAAAGGTTTTTTTTACTGGACGTCCTTTTCAGATACCTTTAAAATTTGTCTTATTTATGATTCCGCAGTAGACGAGACAGAAAGCCATAAATAAATGTACCCTCCCTATGCGCAAGTATTTCATAATAGAGGGAATTACCATTAGAATTTACCATTCTATATCTATTATTTCACTGAATTTACTGAGATATTTAGGCAGCTTTCAATATTTAAGATCTTACGAGTTATTTTCTTTTGCTTATTTATATCTTAATTATGTATAAGTACCTTTCTTAATATTTATAAATTCGTTGTTTGAAGTCTCTATAATCTCCCTCCTTGTGTATGGCCCTTACTCTATATAGGCCGTTCACTATAAAGTGAGCACAGTATAATAAGTAACAGCAAAATTTGATCTAAGAAAATAATGACAAATTAACTTCACGTAACAGGTATCCACACGTTAGTTAAGTGACAATTTAATTCAAACATGTTTTTGACTTAGATTCATTTCCAAATAAAGTGAGATGTAATAAAGTTAAAAGTGTGTTAAAGTGCTCAACACAATAATCCAAAGGTATGCTACATTTGTAAAAATTATGTTTGTGCATTTTGTGAATTTTGTTCTAAAAATTTACAATAATCCAAATATATGTCAAATTTGTTAAAATAATTTTTGTGGATTTTGTGAATTTTGGTAAAAAAAAATTAATACCATGAAAAGTTTTTAACTGTTTGAGGAAATTGAATAGTGGTAACTGCTTGAAACGTTTCTTGATTTTCCCTACCCGCAACTAGAGAGGCCCTTAAACATGATGTTTCTTAAAAAAATATTAATAAATCTACCAAAAGAATATTTAATGTTTTAGACACGAGAACTGCTAAAATAGCACTATTTTGCACCTTGAAATCCAAATTTTTCCGGGGGAGGACCCCCCTCTTTTATTGGGAGATAAGATAAGAGTTCCTCCTCGTATGCAGCCCTACCTATGTCAAAATCCATGAGCCGTGCCTGACAAGACCAGCCGCCATCCTCCCCCCCCCTTACCGGCTCCTACCACACACATACCTGATGCCTTTGCACTGACCAGACAACCCACATGACCTCCCAGCATTTTGCCCCATTTAGTGCAACAATAAATTTTCCAGCATATCACATAATTGAAATTTTATTTTTCCCACTGTTTACATTTTTCGCCATCTAAAGACAACATAAACACGACATTTCAGAGTCACAGATGACGAAAAAAGGACATCTAAACATGTTTGAAAATAAAACAGAGAAGAAACATCACAGCAAAGTTGGTGATTATGTGCATAGCCATAGTAGAATGATCATGATCGCGTGTAATACTTGTGCTCACAGCACATTAAATTCAAGATGGCGACAAGAGAATTGCTGCCGATAGCACTATTAATTGTCTGGAACGCTATTGATTGCTTTATTCACATTGATCTCTTTATGTGAGTAAGCACAAATAATGGTAACTTCGATCTAAAATTTGCAGAACGTGTTTGAAAATATTTTATTATAAACAGTTGTGTTACAAAATCATTTCTATTTTAGTGCAATGTGTTTAAATGATTATATAATGGTAATATAATGGGGAGAGAGAGGGGGGGAGAGGGGGAGAGAGAGAGAGAGAGAGAGAGAGAGAGAGAGACAGAGGAGAAAAAAAAAATTATACTGTAATCATCAGTGTGCAATGGGTTCTTGGAAACATGTTTTGATCTGAATAAATAACTTTACATTCCCAATTCTAATGAGTACTGTTATTGGCTAAATTTGTGATAGCATTGCAAAAATTTGTAATGGTATATTCACATGCCACGAATATTCCCATCACAAGTACATTCAATTCCGATATTGGTAACTTACGCTATACCAAATTTTATGTGACAAAATATGATAAATACATTGCTTGCATGAAACTATCACTTCAATTTTACCTGTAGAGTTTTTTAAGCAACATGAAAACAAATATACTAAATAAGGTAAGCTGAATGAGTATTTTTGAGATTTACCTTAATTTACACTTTCCCACTACGTACTTACACTTTTATGCAATGTCCCCCTGAAAAGTGTAAATAAAGGGTTTCACTGTATTAGTATTTTATTTCAACCAAGAAATTTACTTTCACATCGAGTGTAATCTCTACTATGTGATTATAACAGTTGAACCCTGATTATGCAACTGTTCACTAGAATATTGTTGTAAAATTGAAAATAAACTAGTTTCACCTTACAACAAATAATTTTTTGTTTGTTTTAGAGCTTTCGCCTTCCAATTGGTGGTTGGGACACAATCTCTAGTATCGTTTTGCTGAGAGCAAACGAACATAGTACCTATTTTTACTTTTTAAAATTTCTTATGGTACAAGAGAATACTATCAAAAAACTGTCATTGGATCAGTGATAGTAAAGCAACATGTAACTGTACTTACACTGCAACATTTTTATTATCAAGTGACGAAAAGATACGAATTGGTTAGAAATAAATAAACTCATAAGGACTTCAAAAGTTCTTACTTCATCATGGACAGCATACGAATCTGTGTGATATGAAGCACCAAATTATGAGACATCTGTATACACTAGTAACAGGTATAGGTTGCTTACATAGGATTTGTTTTGCCAGTACAGCGGTACACTGACATTGCACAGTAACTCATTGCTGGTCAACTACCTCCATCTGGTAATGTGCCTTCGCTGTAAGGCTCGACATACACCTGTTGTCTACAGCGACCAGGAACAATGTCAAACAAACAGCATTAGTTGGCAACGTTTACTATATTTTAAGTACATAGTAGTTTGTTTCCCTTCCTCTGCTGCGAAGGAGGTACTTTCAAGAACAGTCACATACCCGCCAACCTTGACAAATCCAAAATCTGGAGATTTTCCCGAAGGAGTAAACACTT
>PNEQ01003024.1:74771-92989 GCA_003012365.1 Medauroidea extradentata | reverse complement strand
AAGATTCAAAATGGTGCTATTTGAGCACATATTTCAAGTAAAAGTTGAAAAAACTACTTGTAGAAATTGTAATGTTTTTATGAGGGTAACTGCTATTTTAAGAATAAAGAATAAAGAGCTATTAAAATGTGGGAGATTTATTTATAACTGTCAGAATAAAAACACCACACATAACAAATGAAGTAATTGCTAAAAAAAAACTAACAAATTAACAAACATGGTTACTTAGAAAATTCAGCTGCTAAATTACTTCAAGCTTTCTCTGGTTGCAGACTTGACTTTCTTCAAAAAGACAGAGTCAAACTTTTGTTCGTAGCGGCACCCCTGTTTCCTAGGTTTTTCAAATACTGGCAGTATATTCTCAAGAAATAAACAAATTGATTTATTGACTTACATGTTAGGAACATCAATAATCTTTCTTCTCTCGAAACACTACAGGAACTACTTCCGTTTCTTTGTTCAGGATGTTTTTTTTAACTTAACCTCAAAATTAAAGTAACTAGCTTAGAGGGTCCCACTGTTGCAGCATTTTCTTGACAAGCATTTTCCCAAAGAAAGCCACTGTGTGCAAACCAGTTTTTAATACTTTTTTGACGTCTGTGTCACGCAGTAGTTGAAACTCAGCTTATCCTTCCTCTTTGAACTTTTTTCAAGATAGAAGAATATATATCTACTAATACTTCATCAATGTTACAGGGTAGTGTTGCCGCCATCTTTTTCGCAGCCAAGTTGATCAAATGGCAGGCACAACCAACCACAAACAAATTGGGGATTTCTATTTTTAAGTGACCTGCCCTGAGTTAAGTACCAGGCATACATTGCAAACACAAAATAAATGATAATGAGGCAAAATCAAAACGGTTTGGTTAGATATAATCATTGCGATAGTACTTCACAAAAATATTTTTACCGCTTCAAATTTTTTTCACCGTTTTAAAGTTTTTAACACATAATTTTTAACAGCTTTTAATATTTTTAAACACCAAAATTGGCAATTTTTATTCAGTTTTTGGGGGTCCTCAATGATAGGCCACCTTGCAACCTGGGACAGTAAATGGTCAATAAACACTGAAGGTAACCTTCAGGAGTGTTTATGGAGGAATGGTGTAGGAAGTAACGCAGCATTGTGCTCTCACCAGGATCCAATGACACTTTCAATTTGTTGCAGCATATTATTATAACAACTACAAACAAACAATATTTTAAAATATTCAAGCAACAAGCATGCAGAACCTAATTACGTTCACTAATTTTACCATCAATATCAACGCAAGTTATACAATTACTGTACATAAATGTTTACATTTTATACATACATATTTTAATAATGAAATTATTGTATTTTTAAAAATATGCTACACGAAACATGAACATAAATATTTTCATGCAAAAAATATATAAATTAAGTCAAATAATTGTACAACAGTGTGATAACACTTACTTTACAACACCAAAGCCCATTAGCCCATTATGGGATTGTCACAAGCACACACTTTTCTCATTGTGGCAAAGAATGTTAAAATTATGTACAACCAACCTCCTGACAACAGCACTCCTGTAACAAGTGCTGCCATCGTGAATCAAACCCCTACTTTCAAAAATTAAGAATTAATTCTAATTAATAACACACGTTCTCGCTAGTACGCCAAAGAAATCCGTAAACACATCTATTACCACAACTGAAGAACTAGTGCCAACAATTTATTTTCGTTCTGAACCCTAAAACTGACAACAGCATGTGTACTAACTAGCATTAATGAAAAGTGATTATAAAAATTTTCTTTTGCTTAAATGGTTACACACCACACAATTTTACAAATTGATTACAAACTAAGCACATGAAGTACTGAGTCATCATTGTCAAGACTCTATGCTACAGAAACCTAATAAAATAGGTACAGTTTTCACAAAAACTTTAAATACTGATTATAACTCTACATAAAATCAACTCTGATGTTTTCAAATGTTACAATTTAGTACATACATTCCTTAAGATACAAATGACCACTGGCATTCTTGGAATTCATATGTAACAATGCTGCAGATTACTATTCTCAAGTTTTATAGAACAAGTATAGGAAGAGATGACATTATTTAGAGTTGTAGGTTGGGTCAAATATTAAATAATTTAAACAGAACTAAACCAACATTTGGACAAAACTCAACAATATGGATACAAAAATAAAATGTGTGGAAAACAGAACGAAAACTTTAGACCTCCAAAAAACAAAAAACACCATATTGTACAAAAATTTTAACTAATGTATAAACACTCAAAATCAGTGACGCATAATGAAGCCAGACACTTAACATTACTTTTAAAAGGATGCTACTCAAGAGTAAGTCTGAAATAACAGCTGCTATTCCACCAAACTGACAATTACTTTTTATTAAAAATACCAAATAAACTGCACATACGAATTGGTAATCATAACACTTGTATTCAAACATGAATGATGAAAAACACTGTCATGATTACATTTGTAATAGCTGATAAGGCACAATACTGAAACCATAGTCACAATCAGAGCTGATAAACAAGAAGACCAGAAATATGTAAGTAAGGAGAAATCTTGTGTCTTGATGGATAAGTACACTGTTAAATACAGTAATTTTAAATGACATAACTAGGGTTGTGCGAAAATGACTTATTTCCAACAACACTTAAGTGAAAGAAAATTTTTGAACTTTCGCAAAATCAAAACGAAATCGAAAAGTTCTTTCAAGATGAATTCAGTTAAACAAAGTTCTTAAAATTACAGATATTAAATACCTAAATTTTATGACGATAAATCAATGTGCATGTTTTTTCACAACACAGTTACAACAATAGACCTATCATGTGGTACTTATATCACCTTGCTGAAAATACATCTCACGCTTGGATTTTGGTACCGTCTATTGTATAAATACTTCCAAGCCCAAGTAATTAAAAATATAAAAAACATTTATACAACACCCATGGCAAGAAAAACTTAATTGTTATGTATTAACAACATGCTTCAAACATTAAGACACAAAATTTAGCTACCCAAATTATTTTAACGAATTTACATGTTTCTAAATCATTTTCAAAAAATTAATTACGTGTCGGGTGTAAGTGAGGATGAGTGGAGTATCTGCCATAGCATTTAACCTCTAAAGTGCAGGGTATGCTGCAGGGCTGAATGTCTACCCCAATGATACTCATTGGCCACATCCCGAGCCGAGTCCGGCAGAGGCTGCCCGACCACTTCCGAAGTGACATCTAATACCAACGACCTTGAGATGTACATACGTTCCGTGATTAGTGAACAGTAATTTTTCACTAAATTTGCTTTCCGTGAATAGTGAACAGTAATTTTTCACTAAATTTGCTTATTTTTTAAAGTTATTTATTTACCACATTTCATTTGTGGTATTTTAAATAGGTACCTTGAATTGGCAATGAAATCTATGGTGACTTAAAATTATAGTGCTCTAACCTGTTTGTGCTGTGCTATTACTAAAGAGAGAACATGGCAGCAGCCATATTTATTTACATGTACCAATATCTTACTGAATATACATTATGAATATACACTAGACCCCCGATTTTACGAACCCTTGATTTAACGAAGGTAGCGATTCTACGAATACAATCTCAGGAACCCTCAAAAAATAACAAAATTATATGACAAAAAAAATTGTAAGGAATTACGTTGACAATGAATAAAACATACTGTATCTAATTCACGGCATTAAAATATGAATTGTAGAGTTGCAGTTATTACTTGGCAAGTAACAATATTAAAAATAAAACAAAAATAGTGAAAATCCGTTAAAAAATGCGGTAGTGACAGTTTGAAAACCGCGCGGCGGCGGCGCCGCCGCCGCCTGTGACAAGCTGGCCGGCCTGTCTCCAACTACGACGTATTAGGATCTATATTGAGGTCGTACTATAGACGCGAAGTTCCAGCGCATGCGCATATGCTCATTTAACTATAATACAACCTCCTTCTAGGCTGTTTCACGACGTCTTATATCTCTTTCGTCTCGCGCCGAATGAGTTTACTTTTTTACACGAACCCTATAAATAATAGCGTGATATCTTTCTTTATTGTGTTAACACCATACGTACTTAAAACAATTAACATGGCGCATAATTTGCTTAAACAATGTGTTACTGCGTGTCGTAAAACGTGGGTTTCACAAATTAGCACGATTATAGCGCTACCTATTTTCCAAGTGTAGAAACATTTGTCTCCGGGTATGTCGAACTTGGAAAATAAATAGACGTTCGTGTATTACGTAATCCCGGAACTCCTAATTTATTTTTACCGCGTATACTGACTCTGAAAGTGATTAAAAATAATCATTTATACATGTAATTCTCGACGATTTTAGGTAAGAACGTCACAAAATGGCGTTCTTGGATCGAACAACGTCGGTATATGCTACGGTGCCGCTATCTATCAGCCATCTTGTGAACGTTCGTACAGTTGCGCTATCTGTCTGCTCTGCACGCTACTAGTATCTACGTTCTCGTACAATCATAGACTGTGCGTACAATTCATCAACAACGTCGAGGGAATGTTATTACGTTAAGTTATATAAAACTGCGCAATGAATAAATACGCCAGCTTATTCCTTCTTTCTTTGGTGAATAATTTACAAGGGCATTTTACTAGTAAGGAATGCCTATTTTTTTTTTTAATTAAACGCTAAGCTAATCGGGCTATTCGCTCGTGAGAAGGCACTCGGCAGCTCAGTTTTCTCTTTTTTTTTTAGGACAAAGGTCGATCATATCTATTGTTTAGCGGTGTTCTTTTGATCGTAAGACATCTGCTTATTGATATAAATTTATATTTCAACTATCACTTGCGTTATTTTTCCGTTAAATGTTACGGAAGTCGGTCTATTCGCTCGAGCGAAGACACTCGGAATCTCGATTTTCTCATTTTTTTAGGAAAAGGATTGGTCATATCTATTGTTTAGCGGTGTTCTTTTCATCATAAGACGTCTGACTATTGATATAAATTGATATTTAAATTATCACTTGCTTTATTTTTCCGTTAAATGCTACGGGAGTCGGGCTATTCGCTCTAAAGAAGACACTCGTAATCTCGATTTTCTCATTTTTTGGGGACAAGGGTCTGTCATATCTACCGCTCAACAGTGTGACGTCTGGCTACTGATATCAATTTATGTTTACATTATTACGTTAATTAATTTCCCACAAAACGTTACGAAAGTCGGGGCCTAGAGACACTTTGCAGAAAAAATGCAATTTTAAAATTTTCTGTTAGGGTACCAGGAGGGGGGGAAGGGGGGGGAATAAGCCGCTATCGAATTTACGAAGGTAGCGATTTTACGAATGCGATGAGAGGAACCGTGAGTATTCGTAAAATCGGGGGTCTAGTGTATACCTATGCCGTTTTTTTCGAGAGCACAAATGACTCAGGTATTTTTTCAAATTTTACGAGAATTTGTTAAGATACTACAGTGTTAATACTATTGTTGTATGCGCCTATTGGAATAGCACCTTTTCTCAAGAACTGCCACTGCCATTTTTTTTTACAATTTGCCGCACTATCTTTCAACAGCAAATAAATTGTCATGTATGTATTTTCTAATATATGTTTATACGATTGTGTATGTGATTACAAGTCCATCGAATTAAGAGGTTTTTTATGAACCAATTGAATCGAATCAAACTTCTATAAGCTATCGAAAATTTGTTAGTAAAGAAATATTTTACTTATTAACAAATTTCGACATCTGAAATTCTTATCGAAATCAAAATGAAAGTAGTCAAATTCGATTTCAGTAAACCCAACATTCATACAACCCTAGAAACAACACACAAAATGTATCGCACACCCACTCCCACCCACTTATGAGTATTAATTTTGTTTTCTGGCATAACAGAAACATACCCACAGGCAAATTCAAAAAGTGTTTCTTCCTACAATGAAAGAAAATTCAGTACACCTAGCATAAAATACTAGGTGTTGGAAAGCAGTAGCGTGGAATGTGTATTTTCCAACATCTGCTAAGAAATATGGCACTTTAATCCTTTAATACATGACAACAGTCCTTTACCTTTCCCTTCTCTTAATAAACATATTACTTCGTTGGAAAAACATACAATAATGTAGTTTCGACAAAAAAAGCAAGCAAGGATACACATTCCATATTTTAGATGTGACATATATGTTACAATATCTTCAAAGACAAGTATACCGTTGGTCAAAATTTACTACAATTAACAGAACATTATAACTATTAACCAATACAGCAATTTGCTGTATCATTGTAGCACAACTGTGCCTGAAACTTATTCCGTAATTCTTTTGCATGATTTTAAGTAATAAGAAGCAAAACTTAATGTGATTGCCTCCAACTTCACATTCTTTTAACAGATATTTATCGTTAACAAATTTAATATATCTTGCTAACACTACACTAGTGTGTACCTGTAATTTTTTGCTGATGTGTACCTTCCAAACTCTGAATAAAATCTCTGCCTCCAAACTTCGTTAAAAATCTCCTTCGCTCTGTAAACACAGTTATTTTTTATGAAACCACAGCAAACAATTAGTTCTCTTGAAATGCCATTTTACGAGTGTGACTGCAATGCTAATAACGGCCAGACTTGAAAGCTTGAACCCCATTAATTTTACTCTTGATAGGGCTACAAGTAAATATATTTTAACAGCTTCCTAAAATTACTACATAAACAACATTACACTAACAAAAACTCAATTTTTTTGAAGACAACTTTGAACAATATGAAAGATAAAATTCACACAAGCTATCACAAATGTAGAAGCAAGCACTTTAAAAGTGTGAAACAAGTGTCAACATGTACACTTATTAATTTTTGGTGTAACGAATTACAACTTCTGCAAAGTTAGGTAATGCACTGAAGTGACACACCTTCTGCAGAATTAACAAAAATAATTGAGACAAAATGTAATGTAAGTAAAATGGTATTGCAGTACAGCAACATAACACTAGTATTGCAGTATAGCAACATAACACTAGTATTGCATTGAAGAAAAAAATATATCCATTACCACATCCTTTTTTGGAGATTCTGATACATACAGCATGCAAATTCATTTACAGTACTTACAAAATGTGTACAAATGAAAGCCACTAACAGTGTTAACTATGAAACCTTCCACAACAGAACTTTTTTAACCATTTTCACAGGCCACCACTACATTAGCTTTAAACAACAATTTTTTCACATCATTCATAACCTTCAACTGAAACTACGATAACACATATTTGATTAGATATGCATGAGCATACCACATCTACATACAGTATTTCCTTTAAAGTTGACAGAACAAATGAAAATTGAAAACCAACATCTTACACCTGTTTAATTGCAACACAATCCTTAATACATAGAAAACACTGAGCACATAAGAAAAATATTTTTTTTCATACCTTCTTCTGCCACGTGACTACAGCACTCCCAAATTAAAGTAGTTAACTCTCCACACAATTCAACATGCAGCACTACTTGGTGTAAACAGGAACCATCTACATTTTTTATCATGTAACAGTTTTATATTTACATCTGTCTGTCACCATTACAATTGCATTCCTCGTTCAGTCATGTTTACCTTCCTTCTGGATGATGTATTTTTCACAGTGTCTTCCTTTAAAACACAGTCTCTCGTGTTTATTTTTTCCTGCACATTGTGTCTCTAAAATTTCAAGAACCAGAAAGCAAAGAGTGGCAACATCCTTTAACCACGTCTTCCACATCGTTTCCATTACATTTTCACAATCTCCTCCCTGGGCTCAATCCAATTACTGATTACTAACTCATGCTGCTTACTTCTTACAGTCAATTCAACATCAATCTTATTAAAATTCCTAGAGCAAAACAGCATCACCAAACAAAATATGTACTCATAAAAAGTTATTTTCTTAACCAATTCATGCTCTGAACACATTGTTTGTGGGTGATAATTCTTCCCCTGTAGATAATAATCATTCCAGTGTTTCTTCTCCAAAATGTAATCTAGTGTCTTTTTACATTATATTATTCACAATCACTGTAAACATTCATATAATAAAGGTTTAAATGTTAACTTGCAACATCTGAATAGATGAAAACTAAATTTTCAAATAAAATAATATTAATTTCACATTTTACTAAATACAAAAATTGCTGTAATAGCTTGGCCCAAAGAGTGAAAAACTGCATTCTGATGCACATAACCATAAAGCTTCACAAGACTAGTAGCCCTTAAAGCATTTTACTATGCAGTCAACTCTTTATTATATGCTTAACAGATTAACCACTGTATTTATAACCACCACAATCAGCAAAAAATATCTTAATTACCAGTACAATTCTGATTATAAACAATTCTAACAATTCTTTTAAATTATTATTTTTTTTAATGTAATTTCCAGATTGATGAGCAAATTAATGACAAGCTGCAAACCCTTACTGCAGTGTTTTCCAACCTTGGTTTACCTCATGGCACACTAATTCCAACCTATAATTAGTGGCACATGACACTCTAATGAACTAATAGTGTATTAGGCTTTTTACCATATTACCACAGTTGTTTTGTTAGTCCATACATAGCAAACTATTTAAAATTGCATGCCATGCCATATTTGGATTTAATGCACATACATTTACTGATATGGAGAAAAAAATAACAGAAACATGTTTGCATAACATTAGTTATAAAAACTGTTATAAAAATATCTTGTGAAAGCAGATCTAGCAAGAGATTTGTGCCTAGTGCTCCTTTATTACAAGTTTCTCCAGGAACAAATGGTTGACAAGCACACCTTCACGTCGTCTTCCAAAGTCTTAAACCGAGATAGATTTTTAATCTTGATGGCATGCACTGATGTGAACGCTGCTTCACAAATACTGTATCTGATGTAGAAAAGGGCACTATTGCCTTCATGACTTTCTTTAATATCATCAGATTTTCACTTAACAGAAGGTCGAAAACTACGCTATGTCTACACTAACTTTGCTTTTATAATTTTGACAGTGCCTAAGCAGCTTGAAATAACTTAAAGTGGACTGTACTTTAGGACCACAGTAATTTCCAACATTGATCAATTCACAGTTTTCATCTGGAGTAAATAATGTCACATAAGCGGAGTACATGAAAGGAATTCTCACCAAGTCTACTGAAGGTACATTAACTGAAGTAAAGTACTTTTTAGGACCACAACTGTACTGGACAATTTTTCACCATAATTAAAGCATTGAGAATTGGCATTTCTTCCCTCAATTTGTGAAACAGATTGATAAGTAGCTTTCATGATACTGCCAAAATATATTTTTTCAACCATATGTCCTTTACACGACAGTAACCACTTTACTTGGTACAAAATTTTCACTCACTAAAACATTTTCACCACACTAACATCACAATTATGAGAACTTGAACTTGAATTAAGAAATTATTTACCATCACTTGGTTTATGTTTTTTAATTAAAAACTTTACGTGCATCTGCATGCATACATGCACACACACATTATCTCTCTGTTTCTGTCTATCTCACTCCCCCCCCCCCTTTTTTTTCCAATAGACACAGTAGCAGCTGCAACTTTTCTTCACTGACAGAATGATACTCTGATGAGTCAGTCAGCAGGCCTTTCCACATTGGTTAAAGACCAATTCCCATGCATTCTAGTAGAAGTATTGAATAGTTAGTACCTACAGCAGGCTACCACCCTGCATTATGATGGATAAATAATGAAGGATTACAAGAGATACCACCCCACATCCTAGCAGATAAATATTTTGTTGCTGAGCAACTTGTCCCTGCTTCATCTTGACAAGCTTTTATGACTATTTTTGAACAAGACTTTCAATGATATTTCGCCAACAAATACCACGGTAGTTGGGAAACACAACCCTATGCATTAATATCATTGTGAATTATCCGCGATTTTCAGTTACTGGCAGTATCGACCCTCTCGATTACCACAAAAAATCTTAAGTTGGCTGTAGTAATATGCGTAAAACAATACTGTACTACGGTATGTTACTCCACTCCACCTACGACTACTTCCCATGCACCACCCAATAGCTTGAATCTAAAGCTCCCTAAGCTTCAAACCAATACATAACAGGTTGCATGACCAATTAAATGCATCAGGAAAATACGCATAACTATCCCCACCAAAAATAAAACTGATATGAGCATTTCATTGAGTTGTTTAAAAACTGTATATGCAACAATGTAAAGTCTGAAACATGCAACTCTAAGTTTTTTTTCATTTTTACGTAATATTTTTACTGTAAACCAAATTACCTGTATTTAAGTGTACCTACTGCCCACAACTGGCCCACTAACTACATCCAATAACCTTAGCTACCCACACCATACTTTTAATTCATGGTAAATGTCTCCATAAACTAGCTAAAAATAGAATCAAACACTTACTTATAAAAAAATCAGCCTAATAAACATGGAAAACAGGTCAACTATAGGCTGTTCGCCATAAACTGAGCACTCAGCAGAACATGTACTGTAATTAATTAAAAATATATTTTATTGCGACAATAGATGTTAAATTTTGAGAGTGTTGAAACATTTACATTGGTTTTTAGTTAACTGGAAGTTTTCATATTAAAAATAGTAAAAAAGGACTGCAAAACAGCTGAAAGAAAACTTTATACAGTGCTCACTTTATCGTGAACGGCCTATATCACACAAAAGAAAAAGTTACTTAAAAATAAATTAAATACTGTACTACTATTACCCAGCCGACTTTTGAAAATTTAATTTTAACAGCTGTATCTTGGCCAAACAAAATTTAAAAAAATAATATATCAACCGTTTTACTCAAATATGTTTGAAAACTAGCAGTAAAACAGTTGACTAAACTTCAGTAAAATACAAACATGCCTTTAATGTTTACAATATACCCTTGATTCAGTGTACACAAATAACAAAAAAATTATGACTGCTTACAATAAATTCAGATATTTTAATTAACACAGTCTACATAAATAAAAACAATACTTAAGTCCATAATGAATTTGCTGAAATCTAACATAACATTCAGCACATGATTTCGACATTTTACAACAGAATGAGAAAAACTGTGTGCTTGTCAGCATATCTATGCAAACTGTATGCATTATGGCCAACACGTTTTTAGACGTACTGTATCATGATGTCTCTGCTGTCATGACCACTATTTCCGTGTTGCTAACCTCTTCAGACATTTGCTAGAGTTATTTAGGGTTGTAAATCATATGAAAAAGTTGTAAAATTTTAAAAACAAGTGAAAATTTTTATTTTATTTACTTATTTTTCTTAATTTTTTGAGATGACTATTTTTATTGCCTAAAGGATTTATTTATTGATTAATGTCGTTAGAAACATTGAATATTTTTCGTAAACATTGTAAAAAAAAACTATATGCTGAAGAGGTTAAGTTGCTAATTTCCCTAAAATTAAGCACTAGTAATTATTTAAGACTCAACACTACCTTAACGTGACTTGCGATTGAGAACAAAATATTATAACATTCTAAACAGGCAAACAATAAACACAGAGATGTACACAACATAGAACATACATTAACTGGTCCTTCACATGCTTTCAACATCCCAAGCACCTTTAGCTACCATTCATTCACTGTACCAATAAGGCCCACCACCCCTGTCAGAGGTCTTCATCTGCAGAGTGTGTAACGTCCACCCGTGCCATACATACAAACTTCAAACTTACTAATACACATGTCTATACTCTCAACATAATATGTAAAATAAACATGATACAACCAAAGCATAGTACACAATTTGCAGCACCCAGTTACAAAACTACTCAACACATCTATTTCCTCACTACCCAGACATCAACATTAACTTTACTCCGATCATACTACCGTGCAATCACCTAAAAGCTCGAAGTAATTCAGGATGGACAAACATTACATACCCGGTAAGCTAAACTAATAAAAGACAAACTTTATCCAATCAATTACATCACATATTGACCATTAGCAGATCTGAAATGGTCAATACTGACATGTTTTTATTAATGTCTCCATTTACACCATATTCCAATAAGAAAATGTAGGCTTTAAAACAAACTGTTTTGATACTGCACTGTAAAAAATTGGGTGCACTGAATATTTTAACACTATTCATGTATACTGTTACTTTCCCTACTTTCCCAATAAAAAAAATACTTTCTTGACCAAGCAAATAAATAGGGATTTTGAAAGAAACAAAAACATAAATGGTGGCTCGCCAAGTTTGCAGTAGTAAGCCTATATCCACAACAGAAAGCAAGCAGGTTGAAAGCTAAGTACATCTAACTGAATAGTTGGATTGAAAAATGGCACACATTATTAATGGAACAAACAATATTGCCACGCACCAAAAGCTTTTGATTCCAATTGAACTAGCTGACCATTTAACTGATCTCCATACATGTATTCTATTAAAATAGGCCTAAACATAAAAAGTTATGACTGAAAATGGTCTAAATTTGTTTACTGTACAGTACATGCTGACAAACACACTAAGCACGAAAAGGCTTGGAGAACTGCTAACATTCAGCTCTTTGAAACATTCCAGCAACTGGCATTACTTACTTTATGACAGAAAAAAGCTTGTTCCATTATAACAAAGGTTAACAAGGGAGGATACACGTGGAAAAGTGTTTATGCTAACCGGACAAGCAATGTTTGAACCAACCTGTATGTGTCTGGTACTGAGAAGGAATCGAGTGAGACGACAGCTCGCTATCCTCATTAGTATCACATTCAGAGGAGGTTTCGACTCGACCCACTGCAAAAATATGGCTACTTTACAATCTCTTTAACTATTTGCATGGGGTGCATTTATATCTTCCTCCATGTTATTAATCAGGAACAAAAACATTATTCTTTCAAAAAAAATTATACGTTAAAAGTAAACAGCACTAATTAGAGATCATGCCAAATAATGCAGGGAAGGAAAAAAGAAACAAAAATAAAGTTAAATACAATGTCAGTTATATTTAAAGTATCAATTCCATTCAAAAATTTGTAGCGAAAAAAATCTAATTATAGCTTTTTCAGACCTACCTGCTATTTCACCACCACCTAAATCATTCAAAATCTTTCTATAGGAAGGCCTTCTTGTCAAAATATCTCTTCGTTTCTTAGTTACATCATCTTCATTTGATAAGCTATCATCACTGCCTGCATCCACAACCTAACATGCAACATAAACTTTGTACATATTCCAATGAAGAAGCCTAACATATATGTTAAAAGCAAAATAATAACACTTTAACACAATGCCTATGACAATCCATTATTTTTCACTTTTAAACACCAGCTGTGTACTGTAGCAAGGAAACAAACAAAGTACATTACAAATACTTTCAATATTATGATTTATACTTGTGTGATGGTAGAGAATAGCAACCAATTACTGTATATCTTACTGACATATGCATATTGAAATAGAATTGAACTATACAGTAATTGTACAGTAACTTTTATTGTATACAATCCATAAAGTAATTTTTACAGTTTGTAACAATAATGTTTTATGTTATTAACATTGAATACACATGGTGTACACAATGTCTTGTTACCCCCCTGTATGTAGTTTATGCATACTGTAATGGTATTATGAGGTTATGGTATCTTGCCCGCGAGACTCGTATGCTCACCGAAATGGGTTAAACTCGACAACAGGGAATATGACTTCCCTAAAAGAAGTAGTGTTAGCGACTGGTACTAGCAGGGTTTGCTTTTGCGCACCTCTCCGTGAAATGTAATCCTAGTGCGCAAAAAAAGACGGGAGACATAGCCTCTGATAGAAAAAATAGAAGGTCCCGGGTTCGGACCCATTCCGGTAATTTTCCGAAAATCCGGCAAATACGTCTGGAGGTGAAAGTATTAGGCATTTATACGTGGACCAACTTAAAAAAATTTTAAAAATTGATAACTTATAAACTGTTACAGCTATATAAATGAAATTTGGTAGGGTTAGTTAACTTGACACGCAGAATACAAACAAAAATATTATATGAATTTTCAAGCATACGTACAGGATGTTATTCCTATTTTCGTGATAGGATAATGGAATTGGGAATGTTGGGTTAATTAAAAATGTATGAAAGTAAGTGAAAAGGGCGTGCGTGAAAACCCACTGCCAAAAGCTCAGTCTCGTGACATGAATAGTTCAAAAGTTATAGGCATTTATATTTGGACCCCTTAAAAATTTAAAAAATTTGCAACTTCTAAACTATTTGAGATGTATGAATGAAAGTTGGTACGGTAACATAACTCAACATGCAGAATGCGAAAAAATATACAAATTTAGTGTTGGAGCGTTGAAAATTTTTATCGAGTTGAACTAAAAATCTTTAAGTACGGATAGAAATGTGTTAGATTAGTATATTTTAGATCCTAGCTCTGTAGCTGAAACGGTTCAAAAGTTTGGGCCCCTAAAGTTGGAGCACCCTTAAACAAAATCAGAAAAATATTTTTCGTCAAAAACAATTTTACCAGCTAAACTTTTGCCATTCTTTCAAATAAACTGAAAATCCGAAAAAATTTCAGAAAAGGAAAAATGTTGGAGCACCCCGAAAAAAGGTGTACCCCTTAAAAATAAAAAATTTAAATATCTGTAAAATGGAGTTTGAGATATCATCGAGGAAAGTACTAGTACCAAATTTAAAGTCGATATCTTAAACCATTTAGATTCTACAGCCCAAAATGTGCGAAAAGTCAAAAAACAGGACTCTCCAGTCACAGCATCTCCTTTCAGAGGAGGGGGGATCGACGGAGGAAGGATGGGAGGTGTGTTAAAATTTGGTTTGGGCACAATATCTCCTATGGTTCAGGCACTGCACAAGGTTATGTTACAACACAAGATAATATAACATCATAATACCATAACAATATGCATTAACTACGTATAGGCGGGTATCAAAACATTGTGGACATCCTGTAAATTCCTATAAAAGTAGCAAAGGGATAGAAATTTGTCAATGCATTGTGGCTGCAAAACTCTTTGCACACTGGAAAGCATTACGGTCGTCAATAATCACTGTTGGAAGGGTAGAGAGAGAGGTGGTGAAGTGTTTCACAGCGTAGGAAGAAACTAAAATTTCCAGTCCTCTCAAGAAATAAATTTGATTTGATTACTGTACATATTAAAAGTATAGTTGGATAAATCATTTACCAGTTAACATAAAAATTTAATACAGTAGGAACCATATTTTTACACTTCTCAAAGTACCTGGAAAATTCTTGTGAAATGTAAATTAAGGACATTTCTAATGTAAAAGCAGCAAACGGAATCGTGGGGGGAAGTGAAAAACAATTCTACTGTATACATTATGACACATAATATGTTACACCTGCAAAATTTTAATTTAGAAATTTACATGTGCATTTGCATCAGTTGTCATGTCAGTTGGCTTTTACTAAATCTGACTTTACGTTTTGCGAACAGTAGCATGGCAGAGTTAACTACGTTTTCTGTCACAACTTTGAAAATGACCAGGTTGCTCATAGTGAACAATAGCTCTGTTCACATTTTGAACATGAGTTAAATTAATTTGGACAGACCTCTAACAACTTGAATAAGAATTTAATACAACCTGGGCTAACCTCTTGACTTTTATTTTAATGGTTTTGACTGTGGAAAAGACACATGTATAGTTTCAGTTGTTTCAATTGTAGCACAGTAAGAATCAGGTGACAGAGTGGTGAAAATGGTGCCACAAAAATAGATTGTGCAAACTGTTAACATCAATCTGAAATCCAGAAAACGAAACTGGAATAAGTGTGCCTACAAGCTAAGCTCTATAATAATTAATCACGTTGCAACACTGCAGAGAAGTGAAATGTTGCCCTGCTGACATGGCAGAAAAGAACTTTTTTTTTAGTACGCAGAAACTAAATTGTGCGCCTCATTACTGATTGCCAGAGGAGATCACCTGCTCTGTTACCAGAGACATCAGACACAATGATTGCCTAACATTCCTTGCCAATTGTAATTGAGCAGTAACAAACTGAACACACATAAATAAAATTTTCTTGTACAATTTGCACTATATGTCTGACAATGTGTGTTAAAATATTGCACGTAGTATAATACACAGGTGATTACGAGCAAATTTAATATTTTTAAATATGCTACATTCCATTTCAAAATTGTCCATTTCCACATTATCAAGGTTTCCGATCTGAGCAAGGTGTTAAGAGACATTAAAGGAACTATGCAAATTTTTTCCTTTAGTGGGCAACAGATTTCCATTTAACATGTGGTCCATTTTGGTTATGTTTTACTCTATATCGAAGTTTACTTTTAAATGGAAATGTATCCCATTTTTTTTAAGAAATAGGTTATACCATGAATCAGTCCACAAATCATAAGTGCCTCATTAGACTGCTTGCACAAAACGTTTGCCGGTAGTACGGATCCTTTCATACATGCTGGCATAACCGAAATTGTATAATAGTTTTGCTTCAGATAATGTAGAAAGAGGGTGTGTTTTTTGATAAAAAAGTATTATTTATTACATTTCTGCTTTAACTGTGGTAAATGTCGTGGCGACACTTACTGTCAAACAGATTTTCAATATCTGAGCTTCTTTAAGCGTAAAAAAATAATCATCACAAAAACGGCAGAAACAGGAGAGCATGGCCATAAGTCTATTGTCGGCTTCTTCAAAGAGTTTATCATCCCTTTTTATTTTTCTTTCCTCATCCTCTCTCAATCACTCTCAATTTCTCTTCATCAGCTGCAATTATTTTATTTTCGAGCTTCTTCCATTTAGTTTATGCTTGCTTCCATCTTCTCCCTCTCTCCCTCCACCCTCCCTCTCTCTCTCTCTCTCCTACCATTACCTTAGGTTCTTATTTCAATTTCTTTTGATCCGCATGAAAGGTTATGTAATGGTTATATGCAGACCTTGCCATTCCTAAATATCTTTTGTAATAGCGACAAAGTTAGGGTTCATTAGTTAGTCTCATACCACTTTTTATAGTCATAGCAGTACTGCGCGTTCATTCAAAAACTGAAAAATTTGGATGACGATGAACAAACACACACTACATCAACACTATGTGACAAGACAGATGCAGCTTTCATAACAATTGCCACATTCGGGTATCTTTATTCATTCTAGCAGTTCTTTATTTTAAAAAAAATAGCTTCAATAATCGTTAATGCATTTATAAAACCCTAATATTTTTCTAGCTGGAACAATTTCCTTTTGCAGAAAATCATGATTAAATTCCAAATGGAGAGCTTGAGAAAGAGAAATTACTTCTCCACAACTTTCTTCTGAAGTCCTCAACTCTGGTTGAATATACAGTAAACTTCCGATTATCCGTACACCGATTAACTGGTTTTTGAATTATCCATGCAGCTTTCTGCATGTTTAACACTGTAAAAATCAAAAAAATTTTGTAAAAAAATCTTTTTGGAACCTAAGAGTGTCAAATCTTGCGCACAATAATGGATTAAACGAGGTTGCAAGAAAGTGGATTAGCGAAATTATAACATAATTTTTTCTCGTTTTTTACCATGCACCCCAGACATACTTTTATTTATTCTGGAGAAAAGGTTGTGAAATACGTTATTCATAGGTAACACCATTACTCACTATGGTATTTAAGTTAATTATATATAAATTCAATTTTTTTTTTACATTTTTATATTAACATAAGTGGGTTATCCATGTTTCCCGATTATACGTGCGTGGCGCAGCACCAGTTAACACGGATAATTGGGAGTTTATTGTATCTATAATATTTCAAAATTGGCCTCGACTACAATGAAGACATGGATAGGTTATATGTTTGAAAGCAGTAATAAAAAATTCTGTGCACAGCCAAGGAACCGTTAACAATCTCTATCACATAAATTTGGCAGTTCTGCAGCAAACTCATCCCCACATACAACATCTTAAATAGGCAGCACATTTTCTTGCTTGAAAACATTATCTGCATCTAGTTTCTTAACCTTTCCAAATTTACACACACTCCCATTAACACTTTCACCAACTCATTGAGTTTATCATGTAATAAATTTACTAAAGGGTCGCATTTTGGAACAAATAAGTCACAGAACTCAAATGTTAGGCACTTGAGCAAACAAACAAAATTTGTGCTTTCATGGCAAATATTATCTTTAATAAGATGCAGTATCTTGTAACCTTTGGCCTTGATCTAAATATTTCTATTTTTAGGAATAAATTACAAGAAATAATTTTGAAG
>PNEQ01003024.1:17155-73771 GCA_003012365.1 Medauroidea extradentata | reverse complement strand
CTTGTAACCTTTGGCCTTGATCTAAATATTTCTATTTTTAGGAATAAATTACAAGAAATAATTTTGAAGAGAGTCCCACTTTTCATTCAGTCTTCTTGCAGCTGCTTCAAGCATAAGCCGCACCCTGAACCATCATGTGAGGTTATGAGCTGAAATTTTGAGTTCCTCTTGAATAATTCTGTAACCTTCTCTTCTAACAGGCCACCCACTAAAAATTCATAACAGTGTGAAGTGTTCAGCCACTTCCCCATTTTGTTTAAATCTCTATAAAGTATTTTTTTTTCTTAATTAAATTTTAGTTTGTAATAACAGGGTACATATATGCCTATTCAGGATGAGTTAGTCAGGTGTCCGGAATGATACAACAGGATTCAATAACCTAGTAATTGGGAACATGTTAATTTTAATTCATCCTTTTAAAATTTAAATATAAAATAGTCAAGACATTTAAAGTAGAATCGATTGTGTATTTTCTAGCTTGTTTGGTTTCAAATTGACCAAACTAAAATTTTAATTATTTTTGTTGATACAGTATAACTTTTTCTTGTATTTTAACTAATTTTTGAGTTCTGGCAATTTTAGTATATTACTAAATTTTCCCTGGTGAAGTGAGTAACTTCTTTTGCTGCAAGCTTCTCCAGGCTGTAGGATTTCTGGCGCCGACGTTGTGGTTGATCGCTTGCATCATGGAATTTGTTCATGACGTAGGTTATTGACGCACGTAGGTCAGCCATCATAAGGGGTTGCTTAGCATATTGCGCCGCGAAAGTAGTTCTGCTATTGCGCACTGTTTGTCCCCAATTATTATATTTGTGTTAATATTCTTTATTAATTTAATGTAAAACTATAAACTGAAATTTTGGAATCCTTTGTTTCATGTTTTAAGTGTAATTTTGCAGGTTTTGATAAATTTTGGAGTCTGTTGTATCACTCCGCCGAGGGATATCTTAGCTACCATGTCCGTTGCCGTGAAGTGGGGCAGTTAGTGCTGGATGCTGGCCCGTGATCACTCGTAGATGTGTACTCGTGGAGATTGGTCGTATATTGAATCGGGCGAGAACAGTTGAGTGGTGGCATTCATAGTGATCAGTCATGCAGTAAGAGTCATCATGTAGAAACAGTCGTGCAGGGATGGCGCGAGAGGAAGGACGTGTGTCGGGCAGATGGGGGAAAAAGCCTCGAGTCCGTTGGCGTGACTAGAAGGGACATAGATGTTGTTTTTTTTCCCTCTTATCACAGGCATTATTGAGGTGATGGGTGTTGCGGGTATATAAACAGGAAAACAAGTCCTACGAGTTTGTTATTGATACTTTTTTTTCATCAGTTCTAACAAATAACTAGGTAGAACTTAACCCATACAAGCCGGACGGAAAGATCATGGTAGCTAAGCATCGCTCGAGAGGTTAATTGAATTTAAATGCAAAGTGCAATAACTGAACGGTACGTACGTTATGAAATGTAATTCACCTGTGAAAATAAATATAACTACTGAAGCATCTTGAGTTTCCCACTTCAAGTTAAAACCTAACTGATGGTGTATATGAAAACTAATCAAACTGAGCTATCCGGCGCACTTCACGTAACATAACCTCATAGCCCCAAACAGTGACATCACAAAGTAGCAGCGTCACATCTTTGGTGCATGCGAACAGGGACATAACATCATATCCCCACACAGACGCAGCCGCGTCACAACAGCACATGCCAGATCAAAAACATCCACTCCTAATTCTTGTAACCCAGCCAGGAAAGCACTTTACACAGTATGGATATTATGTTCAAATCATTAGAACAGGTTTTCCTGTGGAAGAAATCAAGTCTTTACTGATAAGCTGTTTCACCATCTAATTGATGGATCATCACTTCCAAGCATTAAAAGGTTTTATCGCAGAAGACAAGCATTATCAATAGCTACATTAATAATTTTTTGCAATTCTTCAGAAGTAGCAGTGCCAATAAAAATGTCTACAAGTGCTGAGAGATGATTTGTTTCTTTTTTTCCCCACTCCAGTATTTCAAACCAATCAGCAACCCTTTACTGCTGGCACTGTTGGTAGGTTCATCATAGTACAATGAATAGAAAGCTTCACTAAAGTTATCAAACAAATCCTGTAAAATATATGGAGCCAAGTCATACGCCCTATGTTTTTATCCAATTAGCTCAAAAGTTAATTCGTAAATACAGTAACTCGTCTCACATTCCACAATAAGGTATGTAAATTATCAAGAAAAAAATGTTAAAGCATGACACCTTGTCTAAAAACCCACCCTTAAAAACTTAGCAGAGAAAATGCCTACGCCTTTTACGAACACTACTTTGGTTCCTTCTCATGTCATTTTCTTTTCACACAGTAAAATTGAGGTTATTATTCACAAAAAGTGAACATAACCTTTAAATCAAAACAACTGTTGAAGGCATGTTTATATTGTTTACAAATTTTGATTGAAAAAATTTAGTTTCGTAAATATGTGATAAGCACAGACAAGTTTTACAACTTCGAAAACTTTAGTAAAAAAAATAATAATGGGGTTTATTTTTGGAGCAATACTGTATTCTTGAACGGATTTGATACAATAAAACGTAATAGTAGTAAGTAATCATCACTCTGGAATTTTAATTAAACTGACAAACTCAAACCTACCACTAAAATGTCACAATGTGCAAGAGCTACCTTGCTATCTTCACTCTTCTCACGCAACTTGCTCAGTATCAGTGAAATCTTTGTTATTAACCAATAAAATCTTCAACTGTAACGGTGCATGCATTGAAAACAAGCAAATCTTATGAGTTAGCTTTTAAGTAACAGAGTCCATTAAATTTGCCCAGTTTTTTTTAAGTCAGTGTAAGATTATAAAACCTACTACAGTGATCTCTCTGTTTAAGATCTTCCAGTTTAAAGATTCTTTTACTTTAACAACTGTATTTTTTGGTCCCATCTGCAGTCCCAACATACTTTTATCATTCAGTTTAAAAACTCCAATTTAAGGACGATTTTTTTCAGTCCCTAGAGAGTCGTTAAACCAAGAGATGACTGTATAATGCCTTGCATGCAGGCGGCAAACGAAAAACAAATGTCCAATTTCTCCATATGCGTGTTAGCCAATAAGAATGTGTTTTCAATGTTTACGGCAGAGTTTAAAAATTTCCCATTTTCAAAGCTCAATAACTTGAAAATTAAAATACGCACAGAATTATTACTTTGAGTGGTTGTATTTGGTGCAAAAATATTTCGGAATAATCATGTAAACATTAAATTGTTTTCATAGGTACAACCCCAATTATGACATTGAACAAAAGATAGCCTTACATAAGCTGTAGACTAAAAATAATACTTATAAGAATAAAAGTGAAAGCACAATATGTACATTAAAACTAAAACATTTTTTACAACATAAGCAGTAACTTAAAACTGACTGTCACCTGTAACGTTTGTAAACTTCCTTGCGTCGTCTGGATGACAGAGTTAGCAGGTTTGCTCACCAGAATAACATTCCCTTTCTGAATTTGAACTGGTTGGATGTTCGCCGGCGTCTGGATCACCGACTGCTGATTGGCTTGTATGACAGACTGAACCTGTACATTCAAACTGAATGTTAACAAATAGAGTATGTATACATTAAATATTCAACAAATTAATGAACTACTGTATAGTCAGAGATTCTCAGAAATTTTTTTTGAAAAATTAAGCAACTGTTGCATTAAAATATTAATAGAATTTTAAGAAATAATTCATCATTATCATCATCAATCATTCAAGTTACCAACTCTACAGGTGATTTTTCCGTTTCTTGTTACTTTTCGTCGAAAACACGAGTTATCCTAAAATAAATACTGCACTTAATTTGTTTCGGTGCAGAGGAACAACTGACCATCACTGATAATTAAAGTAAATGACTGCATGGTTAATTAACAGTTACCAATTAGCATTTACCATGTAAAACTGCACCTTCTTAAATTTCAGTTGACAATAAATCAGCATCATTAAAATCAGTGCCCTAGTACAGTCATAACTGTATACAGTAACAGTGTTTTTGGATAAACATTATATTGCTGAATCAAAGTCCTTAGTTGTTGAATCAATGTCCTAATGTTTGCAATTATGTCGTAGTGCTACTAAATCAATGTCCTAGTGTTGTAATTATGTTGTAGTGCTATTAAATCAATGTCCTAGTGCTGCTAAATCAATGTCTTAATGTTTGTAATTATGTCCTTATGTTAAATCAATATCCTAGCGTTTCTAAATCAATGGTATAATATATTAATGTTCAAATGTATTTACATCAAAGGTTGTACCTTCCAGACTTTCTAAATTGAGAATTTTTTGTGGTTTTTATTTAAGATTTAGTCTTTAATCGGTAAAGCTGACAACCCGCAAGGGATAATCGAGAATTTACTGTTTCTGTGAAACACAGATGCCTACCAGGAACTTTTACAGCATTCACGACAGGGCACAAGTGAACAGTAAGTATTATACACACAAGCATCAAGTGCCCCATCGCCAATACACACAATCCACTGAACTGAAAAGCAATTAGGTACATTCATTACACTGCTTTAACTTTGATCATGTAAATTCTTCAATTAAAAAAATGTTAAGTCCAATACAAGCTTCAAAAACTTCCTCTCTACCTGTTACCATTGACGACACAACATTTTTAGTCAAGTTTGTGAGTTCTGAAGAAATTATACAAACGTGAATTTTGTTTCCACAACACCACAAAATGATTCAACAAACCTCACTTATTATTTTTATTTAAAATCAAACTACAGAATATTAACCAGAAAATCTAAACTACAGCACTTAGCAATAACTGGTAACATGTAACAAAATAAAAGATACTTAACCTCATTCACACAACTGATTTGTACTTGTCCGTCAACACACTAGTTTCAGAATGGCGTTTCAACTTTTGAGTCCCTATCATTCCGTTCCCACGCTTGACGATGCTACGCTGATGCATGGTTCATGGACAAGCTCATTCTACCTGAAATGCATGTTGAGGGAGGAATACTGTTTGCTCTGCATCCTGAGTGAAGCTGGGTTGCTTTTATTTCTTAACGGTATGATTATGAATTTACTACTAATAAACCCAATCCCTTTAAATTACGTTTTATTGTTGTATTTTCAACTGTGGCAATGATTTAATCTTATCTATGTTTTCTTGTATTTACTGAAACAATTTCTGCACCTACTTGGTCTATAAAGCATAAGTAAGGCCACAGCTGCAGCGCCCTCTTTTGTCAGGCGCCCTAAGCGGCCAAGTACCTTGATTACACTTAGGACCGGCCCTGCAGAAAAGCACAGTGCAACAGACATGCTATATTTGTGGGCAATCACAGAACAATCCTTTCTGGTGTCAATACAATAAACTTTCTGTATAGCAATTATTTTTAATTTTTTGCAACACACACATGACAATCATAAATAGAATATTATCCAGTATAATGTCAATTATCCAGGATAATGAAGGGAAGGGTATGCCCAAATAATCAAAAAACACAAATATCTTATCCATGCAGGTGCCACCTAGTGTATGCCCTACTCTGCAGCAAAAACAGCGTTAAACACTTTTGAGTGCTATGGATGTAATTTTACATCTCCCATTTCATTTGAGGAATGCAATGCACGTACTAGGACAACCATGGTTTAAACAAATAATTTAGATAATAAATATATGTATCTTTGCGCCCACCGTCCTGCTTGGAAACTACTGTGGGACATCTTAGCTCTCTCGTAGTCCACTAGATTGCATTGATAGTCCACTAATAATGTGATATTATTGATTTGCACACTTCGACTTTCTTTCTGTTTGTATCACGTGCCAATAGGTGGCTTCGCATGTGTGTTCTACCGTTACATACATTTTCACACAGTACACAGTAGAATCACATGTTATGTTATTTTGTAGATAAGTAAAGCATTATTTCTGAGTTGTGTGAAGCAACGTCTGATGACGTGAGTGATACAAACAGTGAAAATTATTGTAGCGAAAATAATCCAGAATTTATTTTGTCCGGAAGCGACAACAATTCAGGTAACATATATTTATTTTAATGTGGTACATATGTTGTGTTTGAAACAGAGGTTTAGCCAAAAGTAAGAGGGACAATGGTACACCTACACTGCTCCCTAGAAAATATTTCAAAATTGAAAAATAACAAGAATAAAATAAATATTATGTGATTTCTTGATGACAGAGCACTAGCTTTTCAGAGGTTGGCTGTTTATCTCCAATCGTAAAGGTAGCTAGCTACCAGATGTCACAAATATTTTAGGTAATATGTTAGTACGTAAATGAAATGGTATATAGGTGATTTAGAATAAAGAGCACTCATAAAGGACCTGATTAGTTTCTATATTCTGCCATTTTATATCTTTCCGCCAAACGAAAACATAAATATTGCCACATGCTTTTATTCACACAGAGTTGGGCAATGTTTACATGTACAGTAAACTGCTCTGATAAATGTTATCTACAATATCTACTCATTAAATGCATGAAGCTGAATATCAGATATAACCAAAGAAATATTAGTATAAATACCTGCGAGGTAACGTGTCTTATAATATTGGTTTCTGTACATCGACTAATTGATACAACACGTACTACTGCAGTTACGAATCTCGTAAATGTGGGCATAGTTTATTTGAATTTGAACTCAAAACTGCCACTAAAAACATACATGACACACGCGATTCAAGAATTTAAGTTTCGTTCAGTTCTACTGCCACGAATGACAACGCACTTAACAGAAACAATAAATAACGTATTTTCTTAATGTATGAAATAAAAAGTATATTGTTTCTAGGCTGGCAAATGTGAGACATAATTTACAGACTACCAATGGCTTCACATCATTTGGCAATCATATTCATAGTCATTTCCAATACTTTTAAACATGTTTATAAGCACAACAGATAAACACACATAAATGATGAAACTTGGCTAAGCTGCAAAAACCTAACTCTGATGCCACCTGTCAGTGGAATTTTGAACTGTCTGAAGCGCGGAGCAAGCAGTAACGTGCAAAATGATCTGAGGCCGGCAGTAGAGTCACATTGTACTGGCACCGATTAAGTCTAATTATACGTTAAGTAGAAATGTCAATAAGATCATAAATAAATAATTTGAAGTATATTAAATACAGACAGGTCGATTTCATCTGATGTTCTTTCACTAATGTTGTATTCAAACAGGAAAATACACGGAACTACATGCTATGAATCGCTACCAACCATACAAGCAGTAAAGTAAATCTTGTTAATGGTGACTTATACGCAGTAACAGCTAGCAATTTTTTTCAAACGTTAAATCTTTAGTGCGAACTTTATCCCGAATGACCTATACCTACACTGCTCCCTAGAAAAAATTCACATTTCAAAAGTAAACATTGTGTTATATCTTGATTATTGTGCACTAACTTTTCAGAGGACACTGATTCTATCCACTCGTAAAAGTAGCTACACAAATATTTTTCTAAAGCATGTAAAGCCTATCCCGCCTTTCACAATCAACAACCAAACACCTGGCAACACCTTTTTTTCAGAAAATTCAAAGGCTAAAGGTATTTTCACCATTTCTTTTTAGAAACTGAAAGTAGCTATGTTTTCAGTGATAGCAGTATTGAAGATGTTCACAGAAGCAGAAATAGTGCAGCAAAAAGATGAAAAACAAATCAAACAGATTCAGATGATGGATGGACAGAAAGAAGTTGATCATGTGCTGAACATTGTATATTCTGGATTTTCTGGTGTAAAATCTGAGACTGAACTGGATGAACTCAGCGTACCTTTAGACGTTTTTTATAATTTTGTTAGCAGGGATATCCTAATTCACACCAAAGAGCAATCACATTTGTACGCTCGGCAAAAAATAAATTAAAAAAAGGAAGATAATGCAGATGTCACCTAAGAGTAGCTTGTCAAAAGGGAAAGCTGTGTCAGCTGGAGACGTAAAGAAATTTCTTGTTATCATCATCCCCATGAGTATTTCTGAAAGACCTGAATGAAACAATATTGGAATACTTCACCTGTGGTGTCGTGCAACTTTTGTCCAAATTTGATGACAAGAGATAGGTTTCTGTCATTGATGGCAAACTTCCACTTGGATTACAACATGAAAATGAAAACTAAATGTGAACCTGGGTTTGATCATTTGCACATAGTGAGGCCACTCCTTGAAACTTTGCGTGAGAAGTGTACATTTTTGTACAAGGTCGATGAGGACATTACAATTGATGAAGGAATGTATTCATACACAGGCTAACTTTACTTCAAGCAGTACGTGCCTCAAAAACAACCCAGTTGCTATGGCATAAAAGTGTACATGCTATCAGACACAAAAACAGGATATGTGTGGAACTTTGAAGTTTTTTGTGGCCAAGACAATGTAGTAACAGAAGTTGTCATGTGACTGTTAGGTAATTTAGTTGGTAGTGGCCACACCTTGTTCACCGACAGATACTATACCAGTCATCCTATAGCTCTTCAACTAGAACAAGTACAGACAGAGCTCATTGGAACTGTACAGAAAAACAGATGTAAGCCTCGTGAACTGCAGAATCTGAAACTTCAAAAAGGACAGCATTTTTTTTTCGGAGGAAAGGAAACATACTAGTACAATGTCGGCAGGATTAGAGTTATATGTACATACTACATACCAGACATGAAGCAAAAATGGTAACATTAACGGACAAGCAAGGAAGTGAAAAAATGAGCTAGCTGCTATAATAAATTACACTGCCAGATAATATGGTGCTGATCTTTCAGATCAGCGAATGTCTTACGGAGCTTTCTGTCACAGATCAGGAAAATGGTGGACGAAGTTTACTTTTCACTTGATACTGAATTGCTTGTCGAATGCCTGCATACTGCACAATGCTGTCAAGCTGAATAAAGTGTCAATGACAGAATTCATGATGAAAATTGCAAATGATATGGCTGTTTTTGAAGAAGATGATCAAGATAGGAATCCAACTCCCAGTACCAGCCTTACACGACACTAAGGAAAACATTTCTTGGAAAAATTCCTGTGCCTGAAGGAAAAAAGGCAAAACCGAAAAAAAATATGCAGTGTGTGTGCAAAAACAGCGGAATCAACTTAGCAAAGATACTCAAAAGGATACATACTTGCAGTGCAGTGCGTGCAAAATTGCTATGTGCATCAAACCATGTTTCTCCACATATCATTCTAAAAAAAAACTATACTACGACTTTGTAATTTCAAAATTGCGCTATGCATCTGGCATTGTAAAAGAAAAGAATTATGAGATATTGTAGAAAAGAAAAGTTGCTGAACTGATGAAATAAGACAATTGTTGATTAAAAATTCTTTATTTTTTAAGGTGTAAAAGTGTTTACTTACTTTGAAAAGGTTACACATTTTATTGTGAAGGATATTTTTTGTAGTTTACGTAATATGTAGGTTTATCAATTTTACTTCCATTCTCATTTTAATAAAAAGAAGGGGTAAATGTAAAAAATGGACAGTATACACAAAGACCTAACATTTTATGTTCTAATTTGAAATAACCTTTTTAAAAAATATACTTATTTTACAATACTAATTTGAAATGTTTGTAAAGAGAATACATACATTGAATTTTAATAAAATACACAGATGTTTTAATTCACCTAATTGATGTTTTATAAACAAAATGTTTATACGACGCTTTTCTCTGAGGGAAATTACTTTATACTTGGTGCACAAAATATGACATTTTCAAATTCGTTTTAAAAATATTTGTTAATTTTGTTAAAAATGATATTATACATCATAGTAAAGAGGATATTCTGAACCTTGTTAAAATATACAGGATTTTAAAGTAAATGTCAATACTTAATTCATAAAAATTACTCAAAAACTATAAAATTGACCAGTTATTCTGAAATAAATAACATTTTAATGCTCAGCACTCAATGTGTTGAAGAAATACTACTCGAACACGTCAAGTGTGCATGCGGGAAATATGCTAACTAACATGACAGCCTCCCCCCTCCTCTGTCCCCTATCATTCAAAACGAAGGGAGGAGGTGAAGGACGGAATCTGTAGCGAGGGCTAGTGGAAGTGACGACCAATGTTACTTAAGCACTAGTTCACGTGTACGTACGTTCGCAAGTGATTTAGGAAAGGAATGGACGCCGTAAAACAACAGTGGGAGTTTTGTTAAGTGTTTAATAACAGCATCAACTTGTAGGTCAAGTAATAAGATGTTACATAACCAGCGCAGGGAAGTAATTAGGAATGTCTTTAATTTTTGTGGTAAAGAGAAAACTACCTGACTACTCATTCATCCTATAAGTCAGTTTAATATACGTGCTGTAGCTGCAACAGGAAAATCTGAACAAACTATTTGCAAAATTAGAAAAGATGGAAACCAAGCAGGTGTCAGTGGTCAAAAACTGAAAACACCTGGGGAAAAAATGCCAAACATTTCTAAAAAAATGTGTAGTATAGATGATTTCGATAATAGTGTTATTTGGCGCATTGTCCAAAAGACTTACACAGTTAAAGGAGAAGTACCGACACTCAAGAAATTGCTAACTGCTTTGAAACAAGAAATAAATTTACCTGGGGAAAAAATAATTTTTGAGACGAATCCTTAAAGAAATGGGATTTCGATTCAAGAAAAGCAAAAATAAAAAAAAATTGTGTTTATGGAAAGAAATGACATTGTTGCCTGACGGGGGAGATATCTGAGGGCAAAAGAGAAAAAATGAGAATGCTTAGGAACACAAAAAAGACAGTAGTTAATGTTGATGAAACCTGGATCCACCTAACATATACAGTCAGCAAGTATTGGCAAGATAATGAAACGGAAGGTGTTTTAAAGAACGACAGCGCAAGACAAAGATGGATCATTGTACACACGGGGTGTAAGCAAGGTTTTATTTCTGGTGCATTTATGTTCAAATCGAAAACCAAGAGTGGGGACTACAATGACGAAATGAACTTTACGAACTTTTCGAAATGGGTGCAAGAAAATCTGATTCCCAATCTACCTGCAAACTCTCTGATAGTACTTCATAATGCTTCTTATAATTCAGTACAGTTTAACAAGGGCCAACCTCAGGTACAACAAAACCAAATATTGTATTTGGTTGGAAAACAACAACATTCCATACAAAGCAGACATGACGAAAGACTAACTTCTACAGCTTGTTCGTTTTCGACGCCCCTCTCCTACTTATCGCATTGACGTGATGTTACAATATGGACATGAGGTTGTACGGTTACCTCTGTACCACTGCGAACTCAATGCCACTAAATTCATATGGAATATGGTGAAATCTCGTGTTGCAGAAAAGAACGTCTCACAAAACAATGCTAGCATTGAAAAACTCACAATTGATGCTATAGCTAATGTGAGCAAAGAAGAGCGGCAGAATGCAATTTCACATGTTCGAAAGACAGAAGTAGATTGGAAAAGCTACTGTCTTATGAAGCAGGAGATAGAAAAAAATGTTGTGCATCTAGGCGATTGTAGTTCAGAGAGTGAAAGCAATAGCAGTGACAATAGCAGTACACATTAAGATGGAAATCTCTAAGATGTTGAAGAGTTAAGTTGGGGAGTGATTACAATATAACAGGATATCTACATAAACTAACACAGCCATTGAACATAATTTTTACGTGTATTAAATATAGCGTTTAAATATTACAAATTCCAACATAGTACATTAAGAAGTGCTGGAAGGAATGAAATGGTATAATAGAAAAGTATTTCTGTAATTATAATATTGTTTGGATACCAAACAACAGTCATCATTAATAGTACATCGGAGTGGACAAGTGTTTACCGGCACATTAATATATACATACTGAAATTGATAAGGGTTGGTTTAGTGAGTGGACAACAAACATCCTTGCCTGTGCGTGGATTCGAACCAGGGACACCCCACACCGTAAACCAGTGAGAAACTAGGTATGCTACAGGAGCCGGCAATGATGCATTGTCGACACAGTAAGTGAGCACATTAAAAATGCATAACTATTTGTATGTATAAGTTATGTGTATGTGTGAGCATTTTCCTCCATCTATAGATTATTTTCTTTCCTATATTTTTATGCATAATTGGTGAATCATGTAACGAAATGTAGATTACAGTTAGAAAAGTTGTCCCTACGCAAAGTTCCATTTCATCACACTTATTTCAAGAAATCACTTGAACGACATGGCGTAGTTTCTTATTAATACGCTTTAGTTCACTTGTGATAGAGATTTAAATTTTGGCTAATTTTGGTTGCAGCTGTAAAACAGCACTGATAGTCAATTGCATGAAAAATAAATATAAAAGTTCTAACAATTTTTTTTTGTAATGACATGTTGACAAACATTATTTTTTCCTTATGGCTCGGTCGGCATCACTTAGCGTAAGAATTATTTGACTTTTTTTAATTCAGAGAAGAAAATTGTACACTTTACTATTATAGAGTGAATTACATTTACCTTCCACTACTGTACATCCATTATAAATGAAGTCTTAACGCTGAATAAGGCAGCTATCAGTCCAGCAAATTATGAATATAAATAAATTGCTTGATTAATGTGTGTCACCAGTTTAATTTCTGTACAAAAACTACAGCCCAAGGTATCCACGCTATTACAGTACGTCTCATGTTTTCTTTCACTAGAGTTAACAAAAAATTATCCTTATAGTGAGTGATGCAAAACCTTAAGGAACGTTTATTATGGATGTTAAAAAACTTATATTACGTAGCATAAGTTGCAACTTTATTAGATTTGGTACTATTCTTTTATTTGTATCAGCCTCTTTAATATAACACCTTATAAGTATTGAAGGTAAGGTAAAGTGTGCTTTATGTCTCGTCGACACCGAGGTCATTAGTGATGGTTACATAACTTAGAAGCACGGAAAGGATGCGGCCACTGTCTTTGTTAAGGAACCATCCCAGTATTTGCCTGGAGCAATCTCAGGAAACCTTGGAAAACCGCGATTAGGATGGCCGAAGCCAGGGATCGAACCCGGGTCCTCCCGAATGTGAGTCCAATGTGTGGCCGCTCGGTTGTACCGTATACGCACCATTCACCCTCCATCAGCTCTCAAGACAGCAGCATTACAGAGGCACCCCTCGAGACCATAGCTGTTGACACTGTTGCACACATTCATAACCACAACTGTATGCTCGCCAGTTTTACAACTCCCTACCTCGCAAGGTCATCCCTCTCCCACCCTTGCACGAAGCGCGCTACTAGCGCTGTGCCCTTCCTCTCTTTCGCTGCACACTCGTCGTGGTCGAGTCACACTACAGTGAGTCACATTACTACTAGAGTTCATAACAGCACACAAAATTGACGTAACTATGAGTAATTATTGTAAGGTACTCGGCCACCCCTCCTCTCTTTTTTTTTCTTTTTTCCAAATTTTCTGTTACGTTTGTATATAATTTACCGCTTAACAGCGAGTTCTGATATTTGGCTTCAACTTCTGTAAATGTAATTTTGATTGAAGGATTTGTTTCCTCGTTAATATAAAGTAACCAACGTCAATATAGGCTCAGAGGATCCCAGGGCGTTTGACATAATTTAATTTGCTAATTTTTGTGGCACGCAGTAATTTGCTTTTTTTGTGTGGTCGCTCGGTTGGTGTGGGCGAACCGGCCTGCCTTATTTTCAGCCCACAGTGTATGTTGTGTGTGTGTTACGACCCCAGTTGTCTTAAATTACCTAAGGAAATATTTTGAAAGATAAGACATTGTAGCCTGTAAGCAAGGTATGGACTGACACGTGCTCGTGTTGAAAGATCTTCCAGGAGAGCAATATAAAGACTTTTGTAACTCTGAACCTCGAAATTTAATATAACATGAGAAAATTATTAAGTTACATTGTGTTTTTTTATCGATGGGCCGAACCGATTAATTTTAATAGCAACATGATACGTTAATAGTGTAAAAACAGGTTGACGGTGTATCCAGTAGGGTGATGTGTGTGTAGGATTAAGGAATTTCATTTTGAGAAAAAGGTATTTTGACACATCTTGTATAATAACGGTAGGTTTCTGCAAGGCATGAAAATCGGAGTAAGGTAGTCGAGTGACGGCTCCAACAACTCAGGACGAGATTCTGGATGTTCAATGCAGTAAATAATTTTTTTTTGTGTCAATGGCTTGCTGTGGGCGCTATTTGGTGTGCAAGAAGTAGGTGGCGCTAACGGTCATTTTGGCCTGACGTCAGGCACGTGATCAGGCGTGACGTCAGGCGGGTAGAGGTGCCAACTGCCATGGTACGAGAGGATGAGGATATTATAAGAATATTGGGAATTGTAACGAATTTATATAACGTGTGTATAACGGTTTTTCAATTTGTTAATTTTGATTTAATTTAAGGAGCATGTTGTTAATTTTAAAGCTGATCTGGATACACCGGTAAGGAAAATTAATATTTTTTTTGGTGAAGGAGTTGCGTTGGTCATCCTGGGCGACTTCCGGGCAGAAGGTTTGCGGAAGTGCCGGACCAGCGTTTTCTTTCTTAGTGTGGTAGAATCGGAGTAGGGTGGACGTGTTTTCGGGAGTGTCCGAGCCACGTAAGGGTCGCACTACAGCATGTTTCTATTTAGTTGACTATTTCAGCGGTCGGACCCATCGACGCTTATGTAAAACTGGCTGTAAGTGTTGCAGTGTGGTGCTAGTAAAGTTCGTATCAAGCAATCGCTGGCGTTACTCTTTATTACAAGAGGCCTATGTTGTTTACACGTGTTGTCATTATTCTCTTTTGCGCGAACCCACTGGAGGAGACCCCATCTCCACCCTGTACGATAAGAGACAGTTCTACTGACTGAGTAGGGAAATAATATATTTTCCACTACAGCCATGGAGGTAACGAGGAGGGAGTAAGGCCCACTACATTATAAGACTCAAATGTTTACATAAACAAACAATTCTTTACGTCATTAACATCTAATGATACATGAGATGGAAGTAACAGTACTGTTTACCTTGGTATATCTGCTATTATTAAGCAGACTACCAAAAATGACAGGTCTATGTTTATTAGGCATAGTATTCAATAATTTATTAATTACATTTCCTTTATTAGTGTTTGATGTCACCATTTTCAATCACTAAAGCATGGCAAATCATAAGCGGAAAAAAATATGAAGGTTCCAAGGGGGGAGAGAGCTTAAAACAAACAGCACTGCACTCACTGATAGCTCATGTATTATTTGTGATAGTCCGAAAAGAACAAAGCTCCACCTGAAACACCATAAACAATTATGATATTAGTACGTGATCCGGCTGCGTACAGTTCATTTATACATCAATGTTATTATCATTGACAAGCTTTATCACCATCTCTCATTTATCTTATCTGCTGATTCATTGTAACTTCTGTCTAATTGTTACGACCACCTTTTTACATTTACAAGCCATTAAAACTATAGTGTTGTAACATAGGTGATGTCTTTAGCGCAGTAATTTATTGTGAACATGATCTGACACTGCGATAAGTGTGCATCCATGCACATCTAGTCTTATGGAGATAACAAGTAAAACTGTCTCAGTCGTGCCCAAGGATTGTGCACGGGCGGCAAGACTGATGCACACAACTTTCATTAGTGTGAATTGTTTGTTACTTGTAATATAGCACATATTTTCTGAATTACATAGTATACAAATATTTCTAATCATACTACTTGACAGTACGTTTGTATATTATTCCACGAAGAGAAACAGCAAGTAATTTTTTAAAATAAATAAATAAATATAAAAAAAAGAGCAAACTTTTTTTGTGTCATTGAAGTGAAATATGGTACACAAATAATCTGTATCCGGATAATAGGGAGTCTATTGTATTTATTACACCGTAATGACAATGTTCATTTGATAAAACAAAGCTAGACAATAATGTTTACTACAGAAAATTTAACACGAATATAGTCAAAGAACAAATGACCATTCCAAAACTAAATATTGTCAAAGTATCTCATTTTGGAATGCCAAAAGGATCTGCAGTTAGTACCAGGGCTTAACTTAAATGGCTTAACACCATAGTTTTGATACAAAATCCAAATAATGCAATGCAAATTGGACTTTGCATTACTAATTGCAATGTTGCAGAAAAACTGTTTCTTGCTGAGTAAACTAAAGATAGACTCTATATGAGTCTAGGAATCCTAAGTGGAGAATAAATCAAAAGAATGTGTAGCAAATAAAAGAGATAATAACCACTACTTCTAATTTTATTATTGTGGTTTGGTTTTCCTTAAAAACTGCTACACAACATGCCTCTACTGCATAAAATTTTGCTAAAGATATGCAAAATAGTAAAATAAACACTGGTTAGGTAGTACTAACTATGACATAAATGTGCAGGCACAAGCAGTTACAAAAGAATGCTTCTGTGAAAATAGCAAGTGCGCTCATCATGGGTACCAACATCTACCAGTTACCAAACTGTAATAGTCTATTCATACAGGCCTTTCTGCCAAATTTCTTTATTTCACAAAATAATGTTAACTAGAAGATAAATTAATGATTTCCTACCGCATCAAGTAATAATAACCATCTTTCAGGTAAAACTTAATTTATTTTCTGGGTTATAAATGTTTGTGTTATTTTATTGTCAATCATTACCCTCCTTCCAAATATGAACACAAGATGGCCAGCATTACGGTGTACTAGTTGCAGTCTTGAACTGCAATAGTTTTTGGTAGTGATTGGACAACTGGAACCTTACAGCCAGCAGTTCTTGAAGGAACCGAACTGGAACCAGTACGATTATACCTTTGATCCTTCCCAAAGTCAGAGCTTACCTTGTTTTCTATATAGTTTCACACAGTAATAAAATTGTTTATTCCGGCTCTTTATGCTGTCATAATCCTCCCTTGCATTACTAGCATAATGTACAATAATGGATTTAGTAATAAAATAGCACAACACTAATAAAGCAATTAATTATTTTCCATTTTTTAACTCACAAAATTTACATTGCACTCACAAAAATATGTGACGATCTTCGTTGTTTGGTATTATATGTGATCCAAATTCGAACTTCATGGTTACAGCATTTTGCCGACACGAACGACCATACACAGTGAATTTTATTTTTAACCCCCAATGCAAAAAGAGGGGTGTTATATGTTTGACATGTCTGTCTGTCGCATCGTAGCTCCTAAACGAATGGACTAATTTTGATGCGTTTTTTCTTTTGGTTGAAAGCTGACTTGATCGAGAGTTCTTAGCTACCATTCAAGGATATCTGTTCAGCCATTTAAAGATCATCAGCTCTTTTATACTTTTTCTTTGAGTGAATGTGAGCAGTTCTACAGGTCTGTTCGATTTGAAATTTAGTATCCTGTAAGTCATGGGTTCCTGAAATTTTTAATCTAAGTCTTAACTTGTTAAGCTTTATGCTCAAAACAAAAATAAAACAGTAACATTTGTGCATTCTCGTGCATATAACCACATTTTATTAAAATGTGTTCACGATTGTACCATAGTTAGTCAGTACATTTCGCAACGAGTAGGGTTAGTTTTTGTTGTTTCTAAATATAAACTATGGCTGTCATATAAACAAAATACTGGTGGCCTCAATGTAGCCCACACAGCTAGACGATTCAAACATTACCAACTGTAAAGTTTTGGAAGGTACACTACAGTAAACCAGTTTAACACAAATTAGAAGAATCCTTTTTTGTACGAGAATAATAGTAATAATGGCAGGAGAAAATATTTTCATTATATATATAATTTACTAACACATAATATAAAATAAATTACGTGGATCTGTGCCTACGACAGAAATGGGAAAACATTTGTGGATATTTTTTTAACCAGGGCAGATTATTTTGTTTGTGGAATTTCTGCAAGTATTTGTTTATTCTCACTTGATTTAGCAAGTAACTTAAGTCTTTAAGTGCAATAAAAATTTATTAAAGGTGAAAGATTCAGACTTCACAGAAATTTTGAGACTAATTAAATAAATGACATACCAGTACTTGTTCTAAAGTCCTAAAAAAAGTATGTAACTTGGTGCCAGCAGTTTACTACTAATTTTTTTTTTTTTTGCAGTTTTAACTTTTACCATAATTATATTGTAAAGATTATAAATCTGGATGTACTAGAGCCTCAAATCTCTTCCTGCCACTCACTAGCATTAGATTAAGGAAAACTATTTATAGTGACTTTTCAAAAGTATTTATTTACTTACTTTTTCACAAAAATTATTTCCTGACTTTGGCACTTATAGCACCACGGCACAGAAATTTGAGCAGTGAATGTTCAAGTTTAATGTTGACCAGTACAAGAACCAGGATTATAACTAAGAATCTAGAACTGAATTGAAGAACCAGAACTGGAAAATTTTGGAACCATCCCGTCTGTAGTTTTGAAAATGAAATGATTCAGTCATTTAATTACAGCCAAAATATACACTAACATGTCTGATATGTTACGCATATTGTATCACTGTCTATTGTCTGCACATCCAACACAAGTTTATATTCTCATTAAACTGTTTTCTGTCTAATTAATTCATATCTCATAGGTAGGAAACAGTACCCTTTGGCATTACAAAATATTACAAGTAAAAAAATATAACCAATGAAAACTTTCTTCATTATCATTCAAAAGTCAGCTTCCAATCCCAGTTATTCCTAAACATGAAAAACTGAAATGTGCAAATATTTTTTATGCTCTGTCTTTCAAATGTCTCTCTTTTCTCTCATCCGTGACTGTGTATGTGGAGGAAGGGAGGTAGAGGGAGAGGGAGGAAGAGCAAGAAAGGGAGTTGCTGGAGAGGAGGAGTTGATGGAGAAGGAATTGGTGGGAGGAGGACTGGAGGAGGAGGAAAGGGAGAAAGGAAGAGAGACAGATGTGCAAAATTGATGGAATGCTAACTGTGCCACTGACCAGTGTATGTTACGCAGTTATTACCTCTAAATAAACAGCAGTAAATTAATGTGTTTTTATTTTTTTCTATTGGACTTCAAAAATGACCATACAATTTTATATGCCAGAATTCTGGTTAAAAGTTCAACATAATTTTTTTTTTTAATCCAGCTGGTATTTTCCCATATACAGCATTTGAAAAAGAAGTTTCTAGCCATTTTGAGAGGCCCAAAAATCATGTTTCTACATAATATGTGTGCCAAGTTTTTTAATTATAGTGAAAGAGTTTGAAATTTGTGTTGTACTTGTAGATACACAAATGTAACACATAACAAGTAATTACATAAAAAAAAAAGAATATACATAACTCCTTGCCACACATTTCAAGCACGGGAAACTGCTGCCCAGTAACTTAAGTAAAATTCTAAAACATAGGGCACTCACCTGCATGCAAATACCATTTAATAATTACAATGAACCCTCATTAGTACAAAAAATTTTCTTTCCCTTTGGAATGAGAGGAGCTATTTGAATGCTATGTTTATTGTTCAATCAAAATGTTCTTTAGAAATAAAACCATGCAACATTAAATCTGATAATACTACTGTATAATATTTTATAAATATAATACTACTGTATAATATTTTATAAATATAATACTACTGTATAATATTTTATAAATATAATACTACTGTATAATATTTTATAAATATGTCATGTATTACAGAAATAAATAACCTGGAATAAAAATTTAGCACCTTTTATTGTTCTCAACTGCCAAACTTTAGGTCTCTATTAATGAGGTTTCTTGTAACTTAACAAATGTACTGGTATGAAGCACTACTATTTACAGAATACATAACATTGCAATACCACTGTTCGCATAGTAAGAACAGTTAAAATTATACACTTAGTTATTAAGTACATACCCAGCATTTTGCAAGCCACTTTCTCCACAACACACAGCCACAAATAAAAGTTACCTACGATACCTACAGTTAAAATTGAAACACATACAAAAATTCTACAATACACAGAACTTAATATTTAAGCATTTATAACAATTAATAAAAAATGCACATTAAATAAAGCAAAACATTAACTTTGTTATACACCAAATGCAGGAAAATATTTTCAAATACCCCAATACTTTGCACGGATATAACAGAAACTAATATATGTACTAAAACTTGATTAAACTGCTATGCAACTGTTGAAACCAACTCTAAAAAGTTAAAATATTTAAGCCCAGATAACACCTTGTGCATATTGGCAAGAAACATTACTTACAAATACTGTGCTTCTAAAAAGTTTTATAACACAATCTGTCTTAAAGTTTATCAATAAAGCTATCCTGTTCTCAGATTAAAAGCAAGCATTGAGAAATTCTTGAAATTTACTAGTTTCCAACATATTCTCATGTGATTGACATACCACACATACACCTCACACAGTTACATTAAACAGTACAGTAGCTTATGCTGAATTATATATCATAGTTCGTACTCCCTTGGTAGATATAAAAATAGGAACTTTTAATGACGTGATCAAATTTTTTCAAAGGATTGATCCAACATTTTAAAAATAATATTCTGCATGAACGAGAAAAATTATCTTAACAAATGATTCCTTTATTGCAATAACGGCGGCAAAACTAGCATCAGAGCAATTTTGTAAGCTTCAAACCTGATAAAATACAAAAAAAAAAAAAAAAAAAAAAAAAAAAAAAAAAAAAAAAAAAAAAAAAAAAAAAAAAAAAAAAAAAAAAAAAAAAATTACGAAAGTAATTTTAATTAGTTTGAATGAAAAATTAAGTCATGCAACAGTTTCAGTTATCAGAGGTAGAAATTGCTTATCAGTAAATTAAATTTTATGTTTAGACCTAGTTTTAAAAAACCAGATTATTTAAAGCTTTACGGCAGGACACCCACAATTTGATAGCTCAACTTTTAAAATGGGGCAAAACGTTTCCTTGAATATATCAATTGATTCTCTAGTGCACAATTATTTATGGACTCCTGCTTTGGTGTACAGCAATTGGCTGCGCTGGCATTGTGTTTGTTATGAAGCAGACTTTTTTTTTTACTTTCAGTGTTATTTCCGAAAATAATCACCATTTCTAGTAGCAGTGAAGCAAGCAAGTTTATTTTTTAAGCTTTGTATTGAACAAAATGTTTTTGTTTTGTATTTTGCCCAAATTGATAGCTTCAAAACAGGTTTCTTAACAACATGGATACTATATTTCCAAAAAAGTATTGAAGCGGAGAGACTTTGGTCGTCTTTAACCCTGGTGACAGGAGCCATGTATGGAGCAGCAATGGAATGAAGGGGTCGTGGAAACAAGAGATTCCCAAGAAAACCTGCTGACCAACTGTATCATCCGGCACGGTTCCCACTTGCAAAAATCTGGGGACCGGCACCGCCAGAAAACCCACCCGTATCGCCTTAATGGAAAGTGAGTTATCTGACCACTCGGCCCCTGAAAAACCATTGTTTTGATAACAGTTAAAGAGGATATTGAATCAAGGAACATCAAAGCAACCGTATTTCTCTCTAGTTGATGATAACAACATAAGATACATTTTACATAGAAACTTCCTTAATATATTGAATCCCGGTTGTTATCCCTTAAGGGCACGGTCTACAGCTATTTTCATCACCATGCATTTATTTTTATATTTGAACCAGATATTTTTTTTTTGTTTTAGACACAACATGTGACCACATTTTGTTCTTATAAAATTTTTTTATTTCACATAATTTTCAAGTACATAATGGCTCATTAAAACCAAAATTTGCATGATTCCGTTTTAAGGACGACACTAAAACCAACTACTAACCAGACTGGAAAAAAATCAAGTGAATGACGTTGTTGTAGGCTATGAGTTCAGCTATGTTAAACCAGAGTATAAAATATGTTTGTATTTCTAAAAGAAAATATTAATTTTTAAAATTCTTATTATAAATATCAGCATTTTTATTTAAATACAAAAAGTTTTTATTCTTCGTATTTATGTACGTGAAATTGTAGCCTGCAACATCTTCATCCACTGTAATTTTTCAGTTTGGTACATCCATTTGTTTTTAGTCCTTAAAATGGAAACATGCAAAATTTTGACTTTAACAAGCAACTACGTGAAAACTGTAAGAGATAAAAAATTTTCATAAGAGCAAAATTCAGTTACATTGTGTCTACAACAAAAATAAAAAAATATCTGGTACAAATAAAAAATAAAAACACAATGACAAAAATTTCTTTAGACCATGCCTTTAATCTTTATTGTGCTCAATGCCTTTCTTTCTCTCCTATGAAACTAACACAAAATTTGGCAATGAAAATATCAATGACAAAATATTAAACTTGAGAAAGTACACTTGTTTTTTTGTGTCGTGACAAAGTCACTTTTCGTACAGATCTTTCTCTAATTGCAACATACTATAAAACATACTTCCCTGGCATGTTTGAACATACATCACACATCAAAGTCACAAAATTATGTGAATTTTTTCACACTAAAAGTAAAACTACCTAATAATAACCAGTAACAGAATTGAATAGGTACTATCACAGTACTACTATGCACTGGTTCAGCGGTCTTAAGAACCACCCCCAATTGTTTTACAGAAATTTGTAAAGAACTGGCAGTCATGAAGTAAAAATTAAGTACGTAATGCCCAGAACATGATGTAATTTAAACTGGTACGACCAATTTTAAGGACCCTTACAAACAATATTAGAAATGAAGGACTTTTTAATGACATCTAAGGATTGTACGAACCATGCATACAGACTGTGTGCGTGAAGAACAAAACAAACGGAGCGCTACGGGTACTGCTGAACGCTATATGTAAAGCAGCGTTACCTAAACGTGCAAGCTCCTCAATTGATGTGCAGTGTTTTGCTTTTATTCTTTTTCCTATTGGACTTGCGGTGCCCTATTATCTTACTGCTGGGAAGTAAGGATAAAAGTTCAACATGTTTACATTTTTGTGTTTTTCAAATCTATTTGGCATTTTCCCACACACAGCACTGTGAAAACGTGAATCGAGGAACTGTGTTCTTTGGTTGTAAGAGCAAAGCGACTGGAATGTCAGATGACTTAAAACATATCTAGAAAGACTCAATATATATGATCTGGCAGTTCAATGTCAAGGTCTGACTGTGGTGAATGCTAAATCTGTTGGGCGATAGTGTGCAGATTTTTTCACAGAAAAGGACATGACCTCTATTCATACTGCTGGCCTCATTACCAGGAAAAGGCCGCAAAGAAATTCCTACCAACTGCATGGAGTCTTTGGTAGAATACCAGGTCAGGGGATAATAACTGTGTGTTTCAGTACAATAATTCATCCTGTGCTAAAGCACAGTCTGGTAACAAGTGGTTTGCTGATAAAGTAACTGGGTTACAGAAATGAGATTAGTCATACCAGACAATTACCTCCATCATTTGAAGGAAAATTGGTACCGGTGACAAAACAATCACATTACTTAAGAGTGCACGGTACATAATTCAGCCCTAAAAGCACCAGTTCAGACTTGTAGGTGTCTCTATGTAAACATGAAAAAATAAAAAACAGCAATCCTAGACAATAGTTTTTGCCAAATTACATTTTACCTGATGTGTAAAAGTTGAACTAAGCTTGGCACAAATATGGAAAGATTAATTTTTACATGACAACCGTCCTTGAAGGCCACGGGTCCTATTTACTCTGTTTTTGCAAATATTATTTTCAAATTTATAACAGGAGCAGATATTGTAAAACCATCCTGCAGATTTATCTAAAATAGTTTTTAATATATAGCCTAATTGTTCCAAAGCAAATTTCTTTCTCTCCCCTCTAAAAAAAAAATAAACTACACAGTAAAAACAATTTTTAACAAATCTATGTTGCAATTTTACGATACATGCTTCTATTTAGAATTTAAAAAATTATATTCATAAAAAAACATAAAAAGGTGTCGTCTCAATAAAAATTCTACAGCACTGCAGGAATAATAAGACTGGAGTGGTAAAAATAAATAAACATTAAGTGTGGACTTGGGCCAAACCCATTGGTGCAGAACTTGCAAAATCAACAATTCTATGCACTTTTACACTCTCATGGATATAGTTACGGTAACACTAGCATCCTCCAATAGGTAGCACACTAGTTAACAACTAGGCTATTACTGTACAGCTGCAAGGTTTTATCTCCAAAGCAAGGAACAATGAGCACTGGAACACTTCAGACACTGATAAAAAAAGTGAAAATGAGGAATACATTGCAGTCAGCAAGAGTGAACAATTTTTGAAAACTGTTGCGTGCAATTGTGTGTTAAAACATAAGTCTTTTTTTTTATACTACTGTATAGTTTTCATAATATCAATGTCTATTACAGACTTTCTAGTTAGTGAGAGGCCATATGAAAGGTTTTGTAGAGCTTCACAACTAGGTTCAAATAAGAAGACGAGCCGGTGGGAGGCAAAATGATGCACAGCGGGAGAAAGGCATACACAAAAATTTTTGTAAAACTATTTTCCTTATCAAAATGTTTATGAAATGGACATTAATGACCCTCAACATCATTTTGCCCCACTTAGTACTTATCAAAACTATTATGGTTCAGAAATATTATCACATTAAATTGAAAACCCTGCAAACAAAGTTGCGGGTACCAGCTAGTTCTTTTATAAAACCCAATTGGAGAGTATAAAGAGCAGTAAAAAGGAGGACGTCTTGTACCGATAACCCTAAACAAATATGCCTCAGACATAACAAAGCACAGAATTAACTGTAAAATACAGGAGGTGATTAGATCAACAACAAATGTTAACAGTTTACAAAGTTTTGGTTCTTGAATTAATCACACAAATTCATATAATCTAATGCTACTATACACTAATATATTTTATACAGTAGGCCTACGTACGTATTTTCATCCTAAAAGATTAAATATAAGTAGGTACATTTACCAGTAGGCCTACCAATACACTAAATTTTTTTCTGTTGGCATATTACATTTAGAGGACTAAGCACAGACTGAATACTGTGTGACAGAAGTTACGCAATGACATTAAATATGCACACAAATGTAACAATGTAATGAATAGGCTATTGTATTTACACAGTTAATATTTCGATATTGCAGCCCATGATTTCCTACTAGACTTCACAAAAATTGAACTCTGCACTCATTGTTGCTGTAATCAATGTGATGTCCACTGATATAATGTAGGCTATTATAATTTAATAACTACACTCGTTCAACTATGCTTTTACGTTTGAGGCATTCACTCAACTAGGACACACGTTTCTGTCGTGCCGTAGGAACTACACAACTTTAAGCAGTGACAATGTAACTTTCTGGAAAATCTACAAAAAAATGTTTATTCTTAGCAGGACTCTTGGTAACATCATATCAATATTAGGGACAATTTTTTTTAAACCCTAAACTGCATGAAAAAACCTTTTGGCTATGGTGGATGTCACATACAGTTTAAAGATGCACGACTTAATTTTGTACAGCTTTGAAGACGAAGCTAGAATAAGTTAAGTTTAATCCTTAACTGGTATGATGGCTCTCTCTCTCTCTCTCTTGCAACTGGAATGGTAGAGGTCAGAATGACCCAGAAATATTTTATATTTTTTCAGCAATTTTAAGGTAGTAAAAAGGGTCCAATATATGCTTTGGTGTTTTACTGTATGCTTAACCCCCAAAAAAGTTTGAAATGGATTTTTTCTTCTTACTAAGAAAATTGAAAAACTGTTGAATCAAAAAATCTGAAACAAGATATATATATTAACATGATTTTTCTATTTTCACATTTAAACAATAAAATTTAAGTTTAACTTATTCAGGGTGGCCACTCATTCCAACAAAGAAAATTCCCTGATTTCCCTGATAGAAAACCAAAAATTTCCCTGATTTTTGCAAGTGTGAAAAGAACATTTTGGCATTTCATTCGAAACACTTTTTCCAATCAAGATAAATATTTTAAGTCCTTTTTAATACTACCCCAGAATAAACAAGGAGTAACAGAAGCGACATGGAGTGTCGGTTCCTTTGATGTGCACGAACTCGTGCCCTGATTGGCTACAGATGCTCTGCCATATTCAAAGTGCGTTAAAAAGTAAACAATGTATACTGTATAGTGCTAATTTGGCCGTGTTTCTGCTAATAATACTGAGGATATTTAACAAATTTGATTACGAAAATGATTGTGATTATTATTTTAATAATGGTTGATTTATATCTGCAATGTTCAACCAACAAAGATCTTAAATAAATTACACGCGACTGTTGAAATAACTGGTGTGCAGATGTATTTGTGAATGGCTATTAAGGTTGAGCTATGTTTTTTTTAATGAAGCGTTTGTATGCAAGATTAATTTTTTAAATGCCAAGAGGATAACATTTTATCTGTGTAAAAAAAATTTGGCAGAAATCACGTATAAAATTGTATGGTTGTGTAATAATGTGTGGTACACGTGCATATGAACGCTCGAGATAAGATGTTCAGTACTCGTTAATAATATTAATAATAATCATTTTACGTACATTTCCCGTGATTATTTCGAGTATAGTCATGGACGAATGCCAAAATAATTTTCTCCTATTGTAAAGTCATTCTCACGTGCCACGAGGTTTCTTCTTCTCCATTTTCAAATAAACCATGGAATTATATATCCATACGAACAATAAACAGGAATTAAACAGTCAATAATTAAATCATCTAATATTCCCAAGCTATAAATTCACTGAAAAAATCAATTAGTCTGCAATAATCGTATAACAAACTATAAAGAGCTGTAGAAACAACGCACTGCAAACATGGCGTCCAAGTGTAAACAAAGAAATAACGAGTTCGTGAAATAGCTAGGAATGTCACATCTGTTATACCTTCCTTATTCTGTGACACTAACTGTCAGTGAACTTGACAAAACATTCATCAGAAATAACTATGAACTTGACGAAGCAGTATAATCACACCTACTTAGTGGTAATATTTTCAATGTAAAAATGTTATAATGCTCTCAAAATGACATATTCCTGTGACTTTTGCGGTAGCTCAAAATGAACGAGGCAAGAAAATTCCCTGAAATGTCTCAGATGAATCAAAAATTCCCTTTCATTTCCATGATATTTCCAGGTGACCACAATTTCCCTGATAATTCAAGGTTTTCCAGGTGGGTGGCCATCCTGTTATTATCGAACATTAGCAATATGCCTATATGGGTGGCACAAATTCTATAACGAAGACTAGTAATATTTATTTACCTAGTTTCCTAACCTTACTAAAGTGTGGAGACTTTCTCCTACAAAGAGTAATTTTAAGTGCACATTTCTTGATTTCATAGGCGTAATTAGACAAATGTTTACTAAAATACTCATACTGTGCTGTATATGCAATGCTTATGAATAATTTAGCTTTCAGCAGAACACCTAAATTGTCATATTGTTCTAAAAAAAAGTACGCTAATATTTTCTATTTACAATAACAATATTGCAGTAAAATTTTATTAGCGGATTTAAAATAACGTTGAGTTACTTTGGTAGCTTGCTACTTCCATCCCGAAAAAAATATATGATGTGGGGTATATAGAGATTATAAATTAATACAATACTTTAAGACCTTAACACCATCATCAAAAAAAAATTATAGATCAAACATTTTACAGGAGACTATTTACCTATCCAGCTGTCAGAACCCAACCATAAGTGAGCTTTGCACTAGAATTAATTGTTAAGAAAATTCACGTAGGACTAGATACAGCAGCAAAAAAACCAAATTTTTGTGGCCTTTATTACCAATTAAAAGGTTTAACGTACTTAAAAATCATTCTGTTTTCAATCACTATAGAAAATTCAAACTGAATGAATATGGTACATAACTGTCAAATTACCTGTTACAAATACGCTAGGCCTAATAAGTTCTCATGCCAACAAATTAATCAGCACAAGAGGTTATCTCAAAACCTCAATGATTCAATTCAGTTTTAAAAGTTAATCCAGCCCCCTAAAATTCTGTTAGCTATGTAAACAAAGTTCAAATTATTTGCAGCACTGGCTCAGGGGACTCTGTTCACTTTCTTGCATTTGGTTTTGCAGTTTTTTTTTTGTGAAAAACTTTGTTTTGTTTCACCAAATTTAAATTGCACAAACTACGTGGCCACACATGCAGTTGTATTTAGGCATTGCAGGCACAGAATAAACTAAGAAACTACATTCTCACCATTGACTACAGCCACACAACAAAACACAAACAGAAGGAAAATGTTTGCATCTGTTAAATGTTTTTTTTTCTAATAAGAACTGAATAACTTGCACTAATGAACATGTGCATAAGCTACACAGACAGTATGGACACAACAACAAACTGGCAGTTCATTGCAGTGGTATGGATACCAACATAAGGTTATGTTTACTACCTCAACAGGATACAAGGGTCGACTAGAAGATGTAAAAGGGGTTTTATAGGTACCCCTATACCTGTGGCATGTTACTGTTGTTAGTGACATGTGTTGGGAGCGTGAGTTGCACGATACTGGTAGCAGCTACCAGGTGATGGTGCTGTGAGGAAGAGTTCTGTACCGAAGTAACAACCACCGACGTGCTGTCCCCAGGCGAGTGTGCAAGCGGATCACCTCCAGAGCTGCCCGTCGTTCCGTTTTCCTCTACCATACTGTCCATATCCTTGGGACGTTACGCCCTAAAATATCACACCACAAAAAAAAGTAAATTATTTTTATTCGGAAAGTAAATCAGTCTACACACCATTAAACAAAGTCTTCATATAACGAAAATAATATATCACACAAGTAACAATGCTCTTAGCACAGAGATTTACGCACTGTTTATCCGCGGAAAATTTACAGAGTTAAAATCACATCCTATTACATAATGACGTGCATTAATTGTACCACAGATAACAAACGTGCTGTCCCTGCTTGCTACAAAACACAAACACGAGTTCATTAACTGTTGTGATGCTACAACAATGATTCACATACACCGGGCCCCCAACACATAAACAGGTAAAATGGTCGGGCTTAATCTAAATTTACACATACAATCATTCCTACAGACGCCATATTATCTACCTTCTCATGAACCAGCCTTAAAACGACGTTCCGCATTTTTAAGGTCTCATCTATGTCGTTTCCGCACAAAATCGCACCCGAATCGTCCAATAAACATTACCGCATGCTGGGATGTTATTATTCTTCAGCTGAGCACTTACCAGTTACGTATTCCTCGTCACCAACTTTGCTGCAATCCGAGTGGGCAAACGGGCAAGTACGTAGTAGCCACGTCAAAATTCCTGGGCTTCGTCACAGGGTGCGAGGGTGGGGGAAGCGTCATGGGCAACGCGGCTATGTATCACTACGCACCCGTGAAAACTCATTGGTTACCCTTACGACAGTAGTGTCACGCTCAACGTGAGTCAGTCCATCCTAGTAATGGAGTTTAGAATTGTATTTATTTGTATCGACAGCTTACTAAAGTGCTTTTAAATCAGCGTTGAGATCATATAAACGTTGTCTGTAGTATCAGTAACGGGTGATTTTGTTTCAAACAATCACAAAAGCACTTCGTCTTTGGAACTATTTGAGCTGTAAATGGCGCTAAATATGAAACGCTGTGAGGATGGGTAACACATTATTTTTATCAAGGAAACATATTTAAATAGAATGATCCAGTGTAATAACGGCTCATACAAAAAGTTATTTCTAATAGAATCAATGTGTTAAAACAACGTCTAATGTAATTTTTTGTATGCTTATGAATTTATATTTTAGGAGTTGTAAGTTGTATTATGTCGTTTTTTACGAGTACAATATTGCAATTTCATGACAATGCCTTTATTCATACGCTTTCATATTTTAAGTGGTAAATGCTCTCTACCAAGCACGATAGCGACCGCTATTAACCCGTGATACCATGGTGACATCACTTCTCGTAGTGAACTCGTCTAAAGTGACCCCCCCCCCAGCCATATCACCCCCCCCCCCCCAATTCGAAAATGTCTTTAACAATAATGTTAATTTTCTATATAGTAATGTCACCGTTTTACTTCCACTAGTTGCGTAAATTTAACTATTAGAATTTAAAAGTATAATGCAGTAATTACCAAATCATCCAATAAAACTTTTAAAACTTTGGCAGGGAAGATCCGCGGGGTCCAGCCACATTGGCTAGGGAGGTCGTTGTTTTTTTTATAAAATTCCCAGGTGGTTGGAACCTCCCTCCTCCATCGCAAAAATCGCTATGACTAGTCTAACCCCCCCCCCCCCCCCCCAAATGTATGTGTCCTTGCTGGTGTCAATAAACTCATGTTTTCTTAACTGATTCGTTTAAGCGTTAAAAAGGCTCCGCTAGAATGAATTCGTTAACTTATTATAATTAGCTACGAATACTTACTGTTTGACTTGTAGGCATCATTTTGTATGTTAGTTTGTTCAATATTTTTACATTAGGCTACCTTTTTTTATGCGCAATGGTACGTCAGTTGAAAAGTATTTTTCTAACCTATCCGCAATGAACTCACAGTAAATATAAATCATGAAGGATATGTCATAAAGTATTTAATAAATGTTTATTCTATCATCAGTTGATATTTTTACATAATTTGTTGTAAAATGAGTAAAATTTTCTTAACGTTCGCATTTGTTTAAGGCAAAAACATTTCAACAAGTTCGTTTAGTAGACTTGTGCATCTTTTGACAGAGTTTTTCAGTGTCAGTTGTCTCATTTATGTACGTTAATTAACTTTTACAAAAAAAAAAAAAAAAGCAATTGTGAATTTAAGTAGCCACTATGCAAGAACTGAATGATTTTAAAAAAAATTTAATTGTTGAAAGTGTCAGTGGTAACATCTACAAGTAGGATAAATTGCAATGCAGGGTTGGCTGATAAAGCATAAAAGCATGTTTAAGACGTAACGTGTATGTATAAATTTTTTTATCGCGTTTATATAATAATTTTAATTTCGTGCGTGTCCTTTTTGTCAATTTCTACCATCCTAATGCATTATAATATCTGCGCAAGTTGTAGCAGCGTAGGCATTGAAACAGAATTTTCTGATTTTCAATCAGGTAAGTAATAATTGAATATCAGTTGCTTTCATTCTTACGTCGCGATAAATCTTAATCAACAGCCGCCATCTGCTAGTCAACAATTTAAACTTTTATAAAAAAAAAAGACTGCTATTCTTGTATAGGGCCTACTACTATGTAATAAATTACCAGAATTTTGGCCAGACAGGAGCTAAGCTGTTCAAAATGTGATTTGAAATATTAAAAAATATATTACATATATTTATGTATTTTCTGTAGAATGTGTTTATAAATGTTAGTTAGTGATTAATTTATATACTATGTTAAATATTGCCAAGTTTGTGATGTTCCTGTGTCTCAACATTGTAATATGTTGTGATGTGCTCAACTTCACCTAACGGTGAAACTGTGGTTTATGAAGTGAGAATAAATAAATAATATTAGACATGATAATAATAAGACACCATAGGCTTCTCTCTGTAAACGTATTTTTCATGTCCATTTACGTACAGTTTTTAACAATGATCTACATCCTTACATTTTTTAAAAGGAAAGAACTCAGTGTAAAAACTGTTGTTGATCGACGGAGGAAATGGTGTCGCACATGACTTGTTAAAACAATGAAAAATCATAAAAGAAATCCTCTTTTCCCTAGTCCACGTACGCGAGTCATAGTTTTATCCCAAATCTCGCTGATTCGTTCTCCGCTATACGTGAAAAGCCCAGTTACCCCCCCCCCCCCTTTTCCAAAGCAATTCCCTGACTAAGTACATGCCGGATCCACAGTTTTAGTTTAGATCTATTTAAACAAGAGGTTTTTCAAGTTATTTTGAACTTTTCATGACATCTCTCTTCAACATATTCTCAGTTATTACTAATATTTTGAGTATACGTGAGTATCTCTGGCAATGCTGCAAGGAGACGAAACTATTTACTGACAGTTGCGAGAAAAAAATTACTTCTCGGTTTTTTTTTTTTTTAATTTTGAATGAACAAAATACCAATTTTTACTTGACCCCTTGCAATTTATAATTGAAGGAATATTTTTGCCGAACATGCTTTTTCCTCAGTAGAAGAGTACTTAGATGATAGACATTAAGGCGCCTCCCTAGATAGGCTGCGTTTGTGTGTGTGTGAGGCAGGAGTGGTAAGGTTGTCGTTCGCCGACGCATGTAGTGCATTATCGCCTTTCCGCGCAAGACACTCAGCTGGCGTACAGCGCTTTACTATATTATAATTTTTCCTATGGGACTTTAAGCGGTGACCACATTATTTTATTTATGGCTAGCATATGTCAAAGTCTAAACCGTATTTCTATAGTTGTGTATTCCGAATCCGGTTGTGATTTTTACAGATACGGCAGTTTGAAAACACCCTTTTTTTTTTTTTTTTTTTTGCCATTTTGAGGGGTCCGAAAATAATGTTTTAAATATACGTACTGAATTTTTGAAACTATAGCGACATAGTTTTTAGTGTGTTTTCTTTTCGTAGATATGCAAATATAATGCGCGTTCAGTAGTTCCGTAAAAAAAAAAAAAAAAAAAAAGAATAATCGCAACTCGCTGCAACGCATTTGAAGAGCAGGTATGGAGGCATATACAAGTATATAGGCATATATAGTGCATATACCGTGTCTCTCTAGTTTTTCTTTTTTGTTTCAGACTAATGAAGGCATGGTCCAACCAATGGCGACTGAACAGAAGTGAAAAATTAAGATAGTTGAATAATATAATTGTACATAAAATGCATAAGTTTATATTATATAATTTATATGGCTTGTTCAATATCTTTGTATCATTATGCACGAAAAAAATCATACTAATGCAATAAAACAAGCAAAATATCACACATTTGTTATTCTGGAAGCATAGTAGCATCTAGTGATTCTTAGTAGCCTGCAATCATCCTTACAAGAATAATTCCACTTTTATTTTATACTATACTAGCAGTCCCCCGCGGCTTTTCTCGCGAGTATTATTCGTAACTGATAATATTCACTTTAATTAAAAAACCTCTTTGTACACAAGATTGGTAATTCAGTCATCAAGTATTAGAATGTCCAAGCGGCTAGTTGAACTAATTCTGCAGCAGGATAAGTAGCTATAGCTGTCTACACGAAATGCAGTCTTAAGTTTGTCCCTGCCACTAACAGCGACTTCGCCTGGGCCTTATTTATAGCCCAGCCAATTTGAGGTTGTGGGGTAGTTACAAACACTTAAAGTAAGAGGTTAATCGAATGAAAAACATCTGTTTACCCCGTGCACAACCATTGGTGACGATGCCCTCAGTTATTTATATTATTTTCAAAATATTCACTTTAACTTTATTGCCATTACAAAGTTTCAGGGGGTAAAGGTTTCGCGGAAACGTATTTGGTGCCCCAAACTTGAGATTAGTGAGATGGTATATCGTCGGTTTACTGCCAAAAGTGACAAAGTCAAAATTAGATAAAATTATAAAAATGCTAGGAATATGTATATGTTGTTCACGAACAATTGCCCAAGTTTAAAGTCTATTCGTTGTTTCGTTTTACTGTTGTGTCACAGTATAGTAACATACCACATTTTTGTTGATATCTACAATTTAATACTGTTTTTAAATGAAATAGCATTTATGACTTAATCACTTTTGGCAGTATACCGACGATATGTCAGCTGATATTGTAGAGGAACCTAGGTGGAAGGCGAACTGCAATTTTACCCCTTTTAAAGACTACATGTAAATTGCACTAATTCGATCTGCCTTGTAGTTTTTGTGTGTCAGAATTGAACGTTCGCACGCAGCTTTTAACGGAATTCGAGCCCAGAACATCCCGGAATTTAGACCTGAGTAACAAACAACTGCGTCACGTAACGTCGAAATAATTCATAAAATAAAATTTAATTTTAAAAAATAAAATATCTGTGTCCTGGGCTTATTGAGGTTGTACAACACCACGTCTCGATAGGTTACTGTAGAGGGAAACTCATGTATAGGTTGTTTCTCGCTGCTCGTTCCTGCTTTTTTGATCGTCTGCCTTGAGTATTGACCAACTTATTTTTATTCTTAATAATCACGTTTCTTATAACGAAAAAAAATTACATAAATATATTTTTTTAAATATTTACGTAAGCATTACTCTGACGCGAACAACACCTCAACATCGCTACTGGTTAGATAGATATCGTGGGTTGATGGAAAACAAATTTTGTGATTTTTCACCCTTTTGGGTGTCAAATTTCGAAATATTTTAAATTTACATCTTAGACACTTGTATAAGTATCCAACTGAAATGTAAATCACGTCGCTAGCCCGTTCAGTCGAATCAAAATCGATCATTCACAAAAAAAAAAACATATCACTTCTGCACAGTATTGAGAAATCGAATTTCGAAAAAATCTGAAAACCGTTTTGCAATAATTTCTGTAATCATCATCCTGAAGCAAAAATTAATTGTATATCTCGACGGGTTCGATAGATATAGAGGATTTATCTCAAACACATCCAAGGTCTTTTCACCACCTAAGATAAGTAAATTTCGAAAAACCATTGAATCACTTTTTATAATACTTTATTGGTATCTCGTGGACGTAAAAAACACAACATTAGCCCGCTGGGTTCAAGATATATCGACGATTAATTGAAAACACTTTTCACCACTTTTCACCCCTTTTCACGTCCTTAGGTGGCAAATTTCGAAAATTCCTGAAATTACTTTTTAGGTATTTGAGTAAGCATCAATCCTGAACAAAAATCACGTCGCTATATAAAAAGCTTTGGGATCGATATGTATAGAATGTGAGTCGGAAACACATATTACACCTTTTTTAACCAGTTTAAGGTCGAATTCGGAAAATATATTTTAAACGGTACTTGTGATATTTACAAAAGCACCAATTTAAAGCAAAGAGTACTTCGATATCTCGATTGATTCGATATATATGGAAAGATAATCGAAAACACATTTTACGTATTTTCACTCCTTTAAATAAAGAATTTCGAAACGTCTTTGAGTCCTGTCATAGACATTTGTAAAAGTAACCAATTGCAGTTAAAATCGCGACGATAGCCAATTGTGTTTAAGTGATATAGACGATTCATAAAAAACACATTTTGTCCCTTTTTACTGCCTGGGGGTCGAATTTCAAAAAAACCTAAAACAACTTTTTGGGTATTTACGTAAGCAATATTTTGAAGTGAATACCAACTCTCTATCCCGAATGGTTCGATAGATATCGATAGTTGATTGGAAACACATTTAAGGTATTTTCACCCCCTTAAATGCTGAACTTCGAAAAATCCTTAAATTGGCTAATACGCATTTTTACGAGCGTTCTACTAAAGTAAAACTCACGATGATAGGCCGTCGGGTTCGAGTTCTATCGACGTTTCTTCGGAAACACATTCACCCCTTTTCACCCTCTTAGAGATCGAATTTCGAAAAATCCCTTCTTAGTGCTCGCCTACGACCTGAGGAGAACCCCCACAAAAAATTTCACAATTCTAGGTCCAGTGGTTTGGGCTGCAGTTTGATATGTCAGTCAGTCAGCTTTCATTTTTATATATAGAGAGATGTTTCTATGTTACACGTGAGTATACTCTGTTTTGTATAACTTCAGTAAATTTTTACAATTATCTGGACCATTTTTTTTACCATAATGTCCGTAATTTTGCGAAGCAAAATCTACCGTGGATACGGTAGAGTAGGAACCCCAGGTTCATTTTTAGGCCTAAAAACAAAAAAATGTAAAAAAAAAAAAAAAAAAAAAAAAAAAGATTTGCGTAAAACATCTACAGTATTTAAAAAGTAATTGCTCTCAGAACTGTCAAAGTTTACTGAAGTTATGTAAATCAGAGTATAGCACTGCTAAAATGACCGAACTTCGTTAAGTACGCAGGGTTCAGAGCACGACCTGATGATTCATACCTCGAACAGTTTCTGTACTCTTAACGGTACGCCTCCCTAGACGGGTGTTAAACGCCTAATCATAAAGTGAACTATTTAAGGATCTATTTCGTCTCTACATATTATATTCTTTAAAAGAAAGTAGGTATGGTTCCTTTACTGTTATCGCAAACTGTAAATAGTTGACGAAAAGGCAAACTGCCAGCCGAATCGTTGTACTTGACTATTAAGTCGCAATTTTTCATACACATGACCTGGTCATCTGTGTTGTCATCGTTGTTCTCGTCCATTTTGTCGTCATTTTTCACACACCTGATTTTGTTGTTTTTATTTTATTGTCAGTTTACTTCACCAGAACCGTGCATAACATGTACATGCCAACAGTAGAATGCAACGCAGAGTTACCGTTTCATTTTAGCATCCCTGGTCCATGCTCGTTTTCAGACATCAACACACTCAAGTACTTCCTGTATCCGGTCAGGTCATAAGAGCCAGTAGATGGGCTACGTCAAAAGTATGTCACAGAAACAAGTTAATATCAGTTAATTAATGTTTAAATGATATGTTTATATGACATTCATGGACGTTAAACACGGAACAACGAAACGTTTGTGCAAAGTGAGAGTTCAAAACCCCTTCTGAAAACTATTCGTATACGCTCATACGAATCACCCTTTGAGTACCGAACACATGAACGACATCATGCAACGAAATCAGTTAGGAGTAAAATTAAAAAGTTCATATTAAAAAATGTAAAATCTAATACAAGCCACATCAAAGACAGATATATCGGCAGCAACTTTCGTAGATTTCAGGGGTGCCGATTTCATTGATCCTGATTGTGTGCCAACCATACTGGATTTTCATTTAAAACGAGAGGATAAATTTTGATTCTCATAATTATTTACGTACAGCAGTGTTTGCAAACAAGCTGCAAACCGGTTGATGGTGTTTGCTCCGGCAACCGAGGCAGGAGGTAGGTTACATGTTTGCGGCTGAACTGTTTATAAGTTGGTAGCAAGCATTTGCGGAAATTGTTTGCATTTACAAGAGACAGCTAAAATGTAACAATTCAGCTGGGATTGGCTACCACCATGGAGTTACGAAATTATGTTGTAGCTAATGCCTTATCAGGAATAGACATATAGACTGCATAAAAGCAAAACACTTTTTCACGAAAATATATGTTGGCAAATTATTTGATGTGACTTTTCTTTATATTTACAAAGATGTAGAAGGAAACTGAATTATGCAGCTGCATGAAGTAAAAAGATAATATTGCAACATTTTATTTCAAAATAACTTACGTCTCGTCCACATTGCGCCTAAATACAGTTTGTTTTGTTTTCCGATTTATTTGAGCTAAAATAGGAAACAATATACGTATTTTAGCGGTTTCATTGGTAGCGGTACCTTGACCAGTTTACAAGAGTGTTTGTAAACATACTGCGAACAGGCTGAGGGTGTTTGCACGTTTCTGGCAACCGAGGCAGGAGGACGGTTACAGGGTTTATTCACAGGATGTTTAACTTTACCATTATTTCCTGTTTTATCTCGAATAACAATAACAAAGATGTAATTCTGTAGCTTAATTAATATATTTGCTTTCACTCTAAATTATTTAATTCGTATAGTTTTTACTTTGGGTAAGTAGCAATAACAATCGAATCACGACTTTGACATGTACTTGTACGAAAACAATGGAACCGAAAAATATGTTATTTGTGGGAAATTATTATAAATGTAATATGTAAGATTTGGTGAGTGTTTGGTACAATTATAACACTATTAATTTGTCGATGCTGAGTGCTATTAAGATAGTGTCACTGTAAGGGGCGGATAGGCAACTGCGTTTGTTCAAGCCTACACAGCCTCTACGGTCAATGGCAGGTAGGTGGTGATTTAAAGGGAAATTCTGACATGTTCATAACTCCAAATGTTGTTCGAAGTAAATCGAGCACCTTTAAATTCAATATTTAAATACATATGAGCCTATTGAACTGTACATAGGCCGCAGTGCATATAGGCGTATGGGCTCTAAGTTAAGATGGCAGTGAATTAAGTATTATAGTTCCAAACTTAGTATTGCTTGATACATTTTGGAGAATGTAGTGTTTAAATTTATATCAAATGAAGTACGCGGATCCTTGATAATCCGCATATTATAAACTTCACTAAATTGTCTACCAACAGCTAAAGCACACATACAAAATAAAAATTACAGAAATAAATTAATGAATAACGCACAGGGAACGTAACCTAGGCCAGAGCATCAGAATTATTACTTTGCCACATCGTCTACCACACACACGAATTTTATTATCGAAAGAACGTTACTGATGCATCAATGTCGGTTACTGCCTTGAGTATTAAAAAGAGACTAGCGAGTGGCAAGACAACGAAGAGTGGTTTCTCCACAGGAAGGAAGTAGATAACCGATAAAACTCTTGCGTGCTCCCTAAACTTTTCCACGTCACCATACAGCAGAATCAAACACTCGAGTTAGTTCCATGCACTGAAGTTTTACAACTTCTTTGTTAAATTTAAAAATTATCAACAATTAAAAATTGTTTTACTGTCCACGGTTACTATGTTGTTTGTTTTCGTTCGCTTTCCACAATGGATCTGTGTTTCTGCTGTGTCGTGTACATCCAGCTTTTTGTCGTTCGTTTTGTTTTGTCTGTTTGTTGTTATAATTATTTTTGTCTGCTGTTTCGAAATCATTGATGGAATTTCTTTTGCGGAACAATCTGAGTTACCTTCTTTTAATTTTTTCATTAGTTTGCTTTTTGATGCATGGGAGCTCGTTTGTGTTATTTTCTTGTAAATCACCAACTGAATTCCTTGTGGAACTGTATGTTTACCTTTGTTTGCCAGCTGGTTTTCTGTGAGACATCATTTGCTGTAATGGCCTATGTTCAAAATACTTCTTTAGTTTGTAACTTGCCCCATTGCTAGAATCGTTCAAAAATTACATGAAATATTGTCTAGGATTACTGGTTTTTATTTATTTAATTTGTTCAAATTGTCTTTGAGAAACCTACAATTTTTAATTGATGATTTAACGCTCAATTCTCTCTTACGGAACCACTCCAACGTTCGACTAGAGTGAATTCAGAAAAAAAAACTTGTAAAATCGAAATCAGGATGGTCGGAATGGGAATCTAACCAAGGTCCTCCTGGATACGAGTCCAGTATTTCACCACTGTGCCATTTCGATCGGAGACAATTCAAGGACAGAGAATTCCCTGAAGAGCAACGCAAAACTCACTTGAGAGTACTGTTAGGGCGAGGAAAATTAAGTTGTTATAGTGGGAGAGATTTCACGAGAGTACAACAAGTCTAAAGGCAGTAATCCGGAGTCCGTTGATGTTCCTGCCATTAGTCAGACCTAGCTAGAGAGAACTTAGCGGAGTGCAAGCTGACAAACGGCATACTAGGAGGATGTCCATGACACGACTTCTTCTTGTAAACATTTCCAGTACGCGCACACCAATTGTTTGGGAATACACGGTACTTTATCATGCGAACATTGGCCTGCGCGATCAATTGTCGGACTATGACTGGTCTGCCACACCAAGACATCAGTGGCCACAACAGATGAATTTGGTCTCTCGCTTCGAAGTGGCATTGATGAGTGAGTGAGAGAATTTGGTCAGCGCTTAAAATCGAGGTCATTAGCGCTGGTGAGGGGTGACATGAGGTGAATATGGAGCAGTACCGGAATGAAAGGGCGGGGGAAACGGGAGATCCCCGAAAAAACCTGCCGACCAGCGGCACCGTCCGGCACGATTCCCACATGCGCAAATCCGGGGACCGACCCTGCCGGGAATCGAACCCGAATGGCCTTAGTGGAAGGCGAGAGGTCTGACTTTTTTTTAAAGATGTTTGGTGCAGTGGCGAGGCGGTAGCTGCCGCATCATCACTGCACCGAACACTCCCCCCTTTAATGTGACTTATTTATGCAACCCCGAGTAAATGTCGTGAGACAATTGTAGAGAGACAATTATTTTAGACAAATTAGACGAATACAAATTTGACACACAGCCAGACCTGGAAATCGAACCCAGAACCCCTCGTATCTGAGTAGGTCGCTCAACCAACTGAGCTACGGGTGTGGTGGGGGGGGGGGGGGCTCGGCATGAGGGGTGACACTCGGCCACCGTGGCATGGATGAAGGTACCTGTATACAACACCAAGTCTTACTTTGCTTTCAATGCTACGTCGTTTAGTAACTGTTAGTACTGTCGGTGATGGGAGCACATAAAAGGTTCGTTGATTTCCCCATGTCCTGTTCTTAACATCGAACTGTTGTCACACTGTACTTGTTTTATGATGTGTAGCCTACTCTGTTAATACTGATCTGACGGTGGTATCTTACGTCTTTCTAAGTGTTGCAATTTTAATGACCAGCAGTGTATTTGACATAATTATTTCCTCACTGATAAATAAGCGAACGTATACTGTATGTTGACCGGCTCATCTGGTGAGGTATCGCCTCTATAGCGCAAGACACTGAAGCGGCGTGCATTGTTGTCGTAGAGCACTCGCCTGACGGACACTTTCACTGTTGGCCCCAGTAACGTTGGTGAATTTGTTGAAATAAGAAGCCATCCTCATACCCTAATTCACAGTACGTATTTATTTCAACAACTCCGTTCACCTGACCAATTACATACGACTGACATGAACAACTGGCTCCAACAAACATTACCTTACCTCTCCGTGCCTGTCCATCATCTCTCAGCATTACCAACCTAACACAAAATTACCACCTCTGACAGCCCCATCTATTTAGTGCTCGAAAGTTTTAAGTAAGGTACAGTGCACCTTTCTATCGTAGCTTAACAAAAATCCCGTAAGTAGTTGTTTATATATTATAGTTTGAAAAAGTAGTTTTTAGCTATTTTGAGAGGCTCCGAAATGGTCTTTCTAGCTAACGCAATGTTTTGAAACTACCTTTCCGAAATCGTATGAAGTGTTTGTTATTTTCGTAAATGCACATATTAGAAACTCGTCGAGAAGTTTCTTAGGGAAAAAAATTCTGCTAGCACGCTGCAACGGTTATGTTTACAAGGCAGGCAGATGGCCGCCTTTACGTTTGACCAACAATGTGATCACCCGATACAAAACTAACGGCTTGGAAATGTGGAATGGAGTGGATGTGGCCCATAGTGATTAACAATGCCTGCATTTGTCTGAAATGGTTTCGGAAAACCACGGGAAACCGAAACTCCAGAACATGAGTCCAGTAGATTCCACCGTGCCACGGCTCTCGGTACTGATCCGGAGTAGCAATCCTTTGCACAGTACATAACAAACTTGAGTTAACACAGTTAACTTCCACAACAACAAAAATACTGGAGTAAATTCAGTTAAATTTAATATACTGATTATTTAAGACACGTACAAAAATTAAGGGCACTATAGCCATTGGCGTACATAGCAATAGATTTCGGAATTGGTTATGAACTTTTATCTAGCAGAAATCTTTTATTGTTATTTTTATTACGTCCCTGAATGCCACAATGACATACGTAATTCATACTGTGTAGTTGTTTTTGGTAACGAATAACTTACGGAATTCAAAGTATAATATCTAACTGCAGAAAATGTTTTGTGGTGGAACACCTTCCTGGGTACGCTCATGAGCACTGTCTGAGAGAAGTGACGCAAATCAGGTATCAATGGAAATAATGTAATCTAAATAACAGATATAAAATAAATTAAAACAACAAGTTGAAATACAACAGGGTGGAGCGTAATGAATAATGTCAGCGAGGTCGCGGAGGATATGAGGAGAGAAATAAGTAACACTCTTGCTTCTTGAGTTCATCTCGTTTTGAATGATTCGCCGTTTGCTCCTTTTTATTCATCCCACATTCCGTTAAATTTCAAATTGTGTTCCTCACAGTATCATCCTATGTAAATATGTGTATCACAAAAGCGCATAGGCAATTCACAATGAGAGACCCGCCGAGACCTGGGACTCAAACCAGGGACACTAGCGATGGATGGACTGTGACAATTGGTGTACAGTGATAGATTTTTTTGGGAGATGGTTTGGAGGAAGTAGGAGATGGGGTTTCAAGAATCATTCAAAAGAGAACAAAAGGGCTGAAGCCTGAGTTTTAGAAGACTGGCAGTCGTGCATATTGTTAACTTCGGTGTATAGACCTAAAATATAATGTTTAGTTTGTAGATATTATTTGTAAATACAGTTTTCTCGCATTGGCATTTATGACTTTTTTTTTTTTCGCAACATCATGCCAAAGAGACAATATGCACATCATGTACGATAATAAATCTAAAAATACTGAAATATTATCAAATTAAAACGACGTTCAATTTTTTTTTGTAAATTTCGGCAATATTTTTCTAAACAGAAAATAGTTCATTGTGTGTTGTAATAATATATTTCTTGGAGTAGTACATGACATTTAATTTCGATACGAATTATTTTACTTAAGTCTGTTAGTTGGTTTTCGTTATTAGGAAAAAAACATTGATGGAATTGGCCATGATCTGTAGTTAGAGTCGTACCAACATTTACCTAGAGTTGACATCGTCTAATAATGGAAAAACCGAGATACGGATGACCGGACAAAGAACAGAACCTGACTCTCCCTGAATGTGAATCCTTAGCCTATACTTAGCTACCGCCCTGCCGCTCAGGCAGTCCAACGTGTACATAAGTCCTCGATTTACGTTGACATCGTTTTCGTTTAGGATTAACGTCGCTAATATTTAAGTACCCATTTTTCAATTTACGTCGCCGCCTATTCAGAATAACGTTGTGGGGCCGCGGTGGCCGAGTGGTCAGACCACTCGCCTCCCACAGGGCCGGATTTGCCACTAGGCCCTAGCCTAGGGCGCAGCTTCCACAGGGGCGCACCTTTAGCGAGAACACGTGAAGAATTTTTCATCACTGTTTTTTAAAAGTGCCGATATGGCGACCAGCAAAAAAAAAAAAATATGACTTCAATTTTCTCTCTCTATTAATATTATATGATCTATGGTATGGATTACAACAATTTTCAAATAACTTTATTAGAGTTAAGCTAAATAATTATTATGCCATTACTATAATAGCTATTCAACACAGTGAGAGGAGATGGCATAGTAATTAAAAATAATGCTGTGTTGTAAATGGGAAAATAACGCGCGTTGGTAAGGATTTAAGGAAGGATGGAAAAGAGACTGCGGGGGCGTTGGTTCTCACGGGCCTACGGCGCCTAGAAGCATAAATCCGATCCTGGCCTCCCACCAAGGCGATCCGGGTTCGATTCCCGGCGTACCGGACGATTCTGCTGTTCAGTGGGTTTTCTTGGGGATCTCCCGTTTCCCCCGCCCTTATCATTCCGGCACTGCTTCATACTCACATCATGTCACACCTCACCTGCGCTGAAGACCTAGATGTTAAGCGCTGACCAAAAATCTTTCACTCATTCAGAATAGCGTCATTAATACATTCTTGCACGATCTAGTTAAGGGTGTTCACGTGGCAAAAAGGAAAAAAAACGCATAATTTTTTATTGTACGGCGTAGTGTTAGTTTTACAGACGTTACTTTTGACTACAATTTCCACTCGTGGAATATTTTTAGCTCTCATAGTCTTCCAATAGCAGTAGGTCAAAGTCAAAATTTGCAAGTTACTGGAACATGCTAATAATAAAAATCAACTAACTTATGTGAATGAAATAATTTACACTGAAATTAGGTAGTATGGGTCATGTGCTAAAAGATTTAAAATCACATAATACAATTTCTTTGTATTTAAAAAAAAAAATTCTAAAAATGACAATTTTTTAAAAGATACAAATGTACTTAGTTTTTTTTTTTTTTTTAAATATTTTAGCATATTGCCCATACTATCTAATTTCATTGTAAATTATGTCATTCGAGTAAGTCAGTTGGTTTTTGTTATTAGCATGTTCCGGTAACTTGCAAATGTTGACTTTGACACGCCGCTATGGGAAGACTACGAGTGCTAAAAAAGTTTCACGAGTGGAAAATGTAGTCAAAAGTATGTAACGTCTGTAAAACTAACACTATGCCGTACAAACATAAAATTACGCACTTTTGCTACGTGAACGCCCTTAATCTATGCATGCGCGATAGAGTAAACATGCTTATTTTCCAAAAAGGTTTGGCTGTAGGCTGTGGACGGGCCTGGTCTGACTCAATTTGCGTCGCTGTTATCAGGAACATTACCTGGAAATACAGCCGATACCTGATGCTGAAACTTGTATTATAAGTGCTTTCAGACCGGCGCAAATTACACCAAACTAAGAACTTTTAAGGGCACCGCCCACCTTGAGCGGTACGCGTTAGAGGCTCAGAAGCGATGGAGTAATACGGGCGGCCTCAAATGCCGCATCGCTAAAACGTGCCAAGCACTAAACTTAGGGCCGTATCTGTAAACGGCTTTCGAATGACAACCAACTGATATCCCCACAGAGAAAGCGTTGGTGAGCAGTTGGTTGTCATTCGAAAGAGGTCTATAGTTTCAGCCCTAAGAGTGCAAGATTCCCGCTGATACAGTGCCTTCAAGCGGTGACATATAATTTTATTGGTGGAAAGTCTGCAGCAAAGTGCACGAGAATGAACTGTAAAATGCCTTTACTGTCAACAGACAACGTACTTCTTTCAGCTGCGTTTTAACAGTACCACGCAGATTGAGACACCTGTGCCGGTACACCAGTTTTCCAATACCCTCTATGTAGAAAACGTTGCCGCCTGCCTATTCAACCCCGGATTTCTGTTGCATTATGTCCTTCTGCCTGCAAAAATCGAATTACTCCACACAGTTCGCATTTGGCCGCACAGTTAACTGTCGCAGACTTGTTGACACGTCCGTAACCACGCCTCAGTACAACGGATGTGTTAGTTTGGTCAATGAACATGGATGGGAGAAGATGGTATAGGTCGTTCGGGATAAAGTGAGCACTAAAAGTTTAACCTTTGCAAAATATTACTAGACGTTACCACATATAATTTAACATTAATTATAGTCCCTTTACTGCCTGTATGGTTGGCAGCGATTTGCCGAAAATAGTTCCTTGTATTTTCTTACTTAAATACAACAACGCTAAAATCAATTGAAATCGACATGCTTGAATTTTGCATAGTTAATGAACTTTTATTTATCTCTGCGTAATTTATCTTACACGTGCAAACAAGTGACGTTAGCCGTTACGCGCGGAAAGATACGAATTTTCTGAAAATAGAAATTTTACAGGGCTATTTTTAGTGCTCACTTTAATCCCGAACCGCCTATAAATAACAGTGCTGTGTTACGATTCATTGCTATCGCTTCATGGGCATCCCATGTAGAACCTAAACTGCAATCACAGCATTGGATGTACCTGGTACGTGTACCGCACTATGTTTACACGAACAAGGTTCAGTAGATAGGCTGCAACTTTCTTTGCAGAGGGTATTAGAAAGCTGATGCACTGGTACACGTGTCACAATTTGTGTGGTGATGATACTGAAACGTATAGTTGAAAGATGTACCTACGTATCTTTTGACACCACAAACATTTTACAATTCATTACCGTATTTTCACAGCTCATTGGAGACAGAAAATAAATATCTCCAGTGTGGGTTCTACATAAATAAGTAGTACATTTTGATGTACGGTAGTGTTTTTATATTGGCGTTCGAAACAGTGTTTTTAACGAACGTGGTGTTTAACAATTTGCATTCCGTACCTATTCGAAATGTTTTCATTTTGTACATTGGTACAGTGGGCGCATTTGGAATATTTTTCAGAAAAAAAAAAGTATTTCCCCGCACACTGCAACGCATGATGGGCGGCGTCCTTAAGACACTTCCAATATGTTTCAACCACTAAACATAATTTATTGTATTCTCATGAGTTAACTTCTGATACTGATGAAACATTTACACGGTTCGTCTTTCACGAGACGTTTATGTATTACAAATTGCAGATAGAATTTGACTTAAATAAATAACAGCTGTTTCCGAATTCATAGGATTAATCCTCGGATCCCTGAATCCTCGCAGTCTTCACAGCAATGCATCCTTCGCGGTAAGGGTGCATTTGTGATATAAACATACTTTCCGAATTCCCAATTCAAACAAATTATAATCGCACGGGCGTAAGGATGCGTGCCATGCCTCCTTGAGCTAAGGATATGTGGAAGGGTGCATCTTAGATCCTAGGTAGAATTCGGACACGAATAAAAAATGGCCACATCCTTCATGATGTACTTTTCAAGGATGCGAAGGATCCTTCAAGGTACTATTCGGAAACAGCTACTGTAAAAATTGCTTGCCTTAGTTTACAGTATAACAGCCAATATTTATTCACAACCAATTTTTGTTGCAACTTGTAACAACATTTACTTACGTTTTATAGGTTTTAAGAACACATTCGTTTCAAATATGCACATTTAAAACATTTTCCCGCTAATAAGTTAGGAGAGAATCTTTCACGGACTTAACAGAACTTTGTGTAGACCTATTGAACTTGTCACATGGCAATTCTGAACATGTAAGCAGATAGCCTACATATGACTGTAATGAGTCAGTTCTTCAGCCTACAGACAGACTCGCCCAGATACAGGCGAGGTGAGAGGTTTTACGACCCTGTAAAACAGTGAGCCGAACAGTGTGAAGTGACGTGAAGGGAACACAATATCCATGTCTGAGTCCGGATTCGACCCCAAGACCTCTCCTACCGTAGACCGGCTGCGCTACGGAGGCCGACACGCTAGACGTGGTACATAACTTGCCGGGGGTGTTCGTGTGAAACAAAGTCGCGGTTCGCAACGCATGCATTAGCAAAATAATTCAGCCAGCCAAACGCCCTTGATTTTTTAACCAGCAACAGGTTTATGAGGAACAGGAACAACAGGTATTCTGAAGGCAAGGATAACCACCACTTTTTTTTTTATGCTGTACTTACGACTTCAGGATGAGGGTTTTTTCCCCGTTCTTTCATATTCGGTTTTTAACTAGCTGCTATTCATGAGAACTTTCATTACGATATTACGCATTTTAAATGAAATAGCAGTTTACATGAAGTGCATAGATGTATACAAACATGGAAGACTCATTATCATGGTTGCCCATCTAGAGTGACCTCGAAAGGAGGGGAAATACAAAAGTATGGCGTAGTGACTCAATTTTTGGGAAGTGGGGGAGAGTATCGGACGTTTCGTATTAAAAAAAACTTGGACATGTATCAGCAATAAGTATGTATCTGTTAAAAAGAAAACATTAAAATATTTGTTTGCACCTACGCCAAACAGTTGCAATGCGCAAATATTTAGTTTTATAAGGAAGAAAATGTTTGATTTGAAGCATCTGAGAGAAAAGGGAAGGGGACACGATTTCCCTCTTGCCCAATGGCAAGCCTATAAACCTAACAAGATAGTAAAAAAAAAAAAAGTAACAGCTACATATTTGTTAATGCTCAAAATTAATTTACACGACACGTTTACAGACTTCGACAACACCGCACAACACAGCAAGAGCAAGCCATATATGTAAGTGTGATTCGCCCGCCATTCCCACTCCCTCCCCTTTCCAACCAGCCCTGGGAGAGTTCGTAAGTTTGCCCTTGATCTCGACCCTGGTGAAACTGACTGGCGGTCCCCGTGAACTGTGAGCGCTTCGTGCACCCACCCACATACACGAACCAATTTCAGCAACGCTTGTAATATTTAAAATTATCGCCAGGCGCTAGTACGTCACAATCGGTACGCTAACGGCATACGACAAATACGATTATGATATCTGCACGATTGCATTGACTTGATTGTTTCCATTTTCACGCAACCTAACACCGGCGTCGTTAGCTATTTATAAAAAAAAAATCTATTTTTTTGCACACAAACTATTTCCATGATTTTGATGCCAGTAAGTCAGATAAAATAAAATAAAACTGGACTAATTTTAACACATAATTGAAAATTATAGCCTGCTTCAAACAAAACATTCAGAAAAAAATAAACAAAAATAAAATGAAAAGTGACGTCTGTGCCCCATAGTTTAAAGTAAAACAATGTCACTCGTGAATCTGAACATTGAGTGTAAATGCGATCACAGGTTAGCGTAGTGCACGGACAAGGTTACCGTAGCAACAGCACGCGTTGAACAGCCAGCGCCGCTGTGCGCAACCGTAGGCTGCTCCCTCCCCCTCTCTTGAATGACGTAATTCGCCGCCAGTGCTCCACCAACACATGAGTCGGGCTGCTGACGTCATCCGGCCGCCGCGTGACGTGATGATGACTCATCACCTTGCGAAACGCCAGGCAGGGGTGTCTAAACTTACGTTCCATCTGCTTGCGTCCGCGGCATTGCGACTTACAACATTGGCGAAGATAATGTTTAGCGTCAAGGAGAGAGGCACGTCATTAAAATTACTGTTTCACCGTCACTCGTCGGGTAAAATTACGGGAGGGGGGAGGGGACTTCAGTACCTGCCATCTTCGAATTCTTCAATTTTGCTTTAAGTTCCATACAGAGGTTTGTTAAAATTTCCCGTCTGACAACGCATAAATAATACCTTCTTAACAGTTATTAAATTGTCACACCTTCACTACCTGTCATAGTTTTTGACTAGTAACCTTCCGGAGATAGAAAGTAATTTTTTTCTACGGGTGACCACAGGTATCGTATAAGCAATAGTATTTGAAGCATAAAATATTATAGAAAGTTTGTAGACCAAATTAAATGCAGAAGTTCCATTATTCCAACATGGCAGGTACTGTTCACCTCAGTTATCAACATCTTTTTATAATTTTTATATTGGTACCAGATATTTTTTTTCTTACTTTAGACATAAATTGTGATAAAATCTTCCTCTTAAGAAATTTTTCTATCTCTCATAGTTTTTGCGTAATGAGTCGTAAAAATTAAAATTTGCACTTTACGCATTTAAGTATGCCACTTAAGCCAACGGACATTCCAAACTGAAAAAATTCGCACTATATAACAATATTGTAGGCTTTGATTTGACATATATAAAAGCATAAACATATATTTTTTGTGTTTTTAAAAAATTGTTGATATTTTTTTTTTATTTTCATTTCAAAATTCAGCATTTTTTGTTAAATACATACAAAAGTATTTTATGTTTTGATTTTATATATGTCAAATCATAGCCAACAACATTGTTATACACTGTGAATTCTGACAAGATGAGCATTCATGGATATACGCCATTGCTTGCGAATGTTGCCAAGTTGCAGATAAACCCACAAAAACATAAAAATACAAAGAAAATAAAAATGCAACAAAATTACGAAAAAATTAACTAAATAAGACCAGATATGGTTTTTGTCAACACACTTATAAATAGTTCCAGAATAGCAATATATCCAGAATAAGATAATAGAGACTAACAAAAACAAAAACAGACAGAACAAAGTATATGAACAGGACAATGATGATGGGAAAAAAACGATGAGGACAACACAAATGAACACAGCGACAGAAAATATTGTAGGCGAGACAGCACAACAAAAACAACACAGACAAAGATAGCAGGTTCTCTTCGACGACAACATATGCAACGTTTCAGGAACTGAAATCTGTTCCCGTCTTCAGGCACACGAACAGTCCAACGATCACGAACAAACTGACTGTGACGACTGTAAAAACAAAGGTCTTATATAGGGGAAGGACCTGCTTTTAGCTCGGCCAATGAGAGCGCAGCTGTCTTCTGATTGGTCGCGCAGCTTGTAATAGGCTTATATGCTGCAATGATGATTTGTGGTATTACAGAGTTTAGTGAGAAATTCTATTTCAAAACTGTTTCATTTTTAATTAAAGGAATCCAAATATTCTTTAATTCTATACTTTGTTGGCTGAAAACATTACTATGCTGACAATGAAAGCTGATTCTTTTATTTTTCTTTTAGTCTGGTTAACTTCCACAGTAATTGGAGATGCATTATCCCACAGTATCTTGTGACTGTTCTCCCAAGCATGTTCGGCAAGTCTCGATTTTTCAGTTTCACCCTTCTTAGTATTATTTAGGTGTTCTCTAATCCGAGTGGTGAGAGGTCTGCCAGTTTCTCCTATGTACATGCTTCCACATTCACAAGGGATTTTATACACACAGTTCTGAGTTTTCAGTTTTTGTTCTGGGTTTTACTTTGGGTACCATGGTTTTGTCTGTGGAAAAGGAACGAAAAGCTGTTTGTAGGCCGTGCTTATTGCCAAGTCGTCTTATTTTTTCTGATAGGCCTTGAATGTATGGTATCACTAAAGTTCCCTCTGGTTTTTCAACTGATTTCTCTGTACTGGAAAAAGATTTACTGTGGCTTATGGATTTCTCTACTGTAGAAATTGGATAACCATTCGCCCGGAGTTTTGTCGGTTTGGTATGACAGTTGGTTACAGTGGCATACTTAAAACCGTAAAGTGCAAATTTTGACGTTTACGACTCATTACGCAAAAATTATGAGAGATACAAAAGTTTCCTAAAAGGAAGATTTAATCAAAATTCATGTCTAAAATAAGAAAAAAAATATCTGGTACAAATATAAAAAGGAATAAAGATGTTGAAAACTGGAATGAACCATGCCATTAAGGGCTTGTTCCCCGAGTTTTTTTTCAGACTGGTGCCAATAACTTAAATATTTTTTAACCAAAAGTTTTGAAAAAATTTGAATCAATGTGCAATCACACGATGCACAATACTGTGGACGCGTTTTTTAAAATAATGTACCATTTACCAGGAAAAAAAGTAATTTCCTTCATTTTTGCTTATTTTCACGACGAAAAACGTGGAACTTTGGGTAATGGAATCTAAAAAACAGTTCAGTATAATTCTACAAAAAAAATTCAGCTACAAATTATAACATATAAGTGTCAAAACTGTGCAGCGAAATTTTGATATGAGTATTGGGTAGCAATAAAAAAAATATTTTTGAAATCACTGCAAAACTCCGTAACAAGGCCTAAAGGCACAATAGTTATGGGCACTGTCTACATCAATTTTCAACATCATATTTTCATTTTTAAATATTTGTACCAAATATTTTTTTCCTATTTTAGACATAAATTGTGAATAAATTTTGCTCTTATGAAATTTTTTTATCTCTCATAGTTTTTGCGTAATGACTCGTAAACGTCAAAATTTGCATTTTATAGTTTTATGTATGCCAATAAAACTGACATACCAAACTGAAAATCTTTACAATGAATAAAGATGTTTTAGGCAACGTCTCCTAAATAAAACATAAAATAAAAAATTTTTGTTTTGGAAAAAATTTCTGAAATTTAAAATGTAAATATAAAAAATTAAAAAAAAATTTAAACACAAACATTTTTACTTTTATATAGTAGTCATTGTAGCTTACAACATCGGTATTCACTGTAAATATTTTCAGTTTGGTATGTAAACTGGTTTTAATGGTCTTCATAAAACCATAAAATGCAACTTTTGAGGTTTACCAGTCACTACGCAAAAACTATGAGACATAAAAATATTTTATACGAACAAAATTTAGTCACAATTTATGTCTAAAATATGAACAAAAATATTTGGTACAAAAATAATAATAAAATACGACGAAAATTGATGTAGACTGCATCCTTAACCCTCCTTAAACTTGCGCCCCTTATTGAGTCATGAGGACTTGCTGGTGGGGTCTCGGTCATGCCATTGATTTTATTGAATATCTTTACTTTAAGGCACTGTTACTGATATATTTATAAATACAAAGTGAAATTGTGGCAATAAATCATAGGTATCACTTTATTAAACTGTCATTCATATCATGAATTGCAAACACCATTATTCTTTAAAGTTGTTAAAAACATTAAATTTCACATATTATTAGTTAAACTACTAAACAAATTTATGGACACAAAAGTAAAATAAAGAATATAAAACCACGAAATATTATGGTTGTTCAAAATGTAAATATTCTCACATTTTTCTTCACACAATAAAAAACCAGTTTGCAAACACAAAAGTAAAATAAAGTAAGCCAGTCAAAACATTAAAACGCCAAATATTTTTCTGAATGAACAATTAAGGTTTAGATTGAAGAATATGAGAAATAAAATTAGCTTTTCTCTTTCATTAACAATAACTGAAGCATAACAGTCTATGCATCACACTTCTAAGTGTCCTCCATAATTTGCAACTCAAAAGTTCACACACATCACCTATATATACAGGCAAGGTCAGCAGACCTGTATGAATGAAAATTTCCAAGAAAATATTAGAAGGACTATTGAAGTTGTGTTATCTCCTTTTGCATTGAATAAAGAATGACATGCTATGCACTGCACTCTTGAATGTACTCCACATATGGCTACTAGACAGCTCACACACCTCACTGATGTCTTTCTACTCTTCTTCTTACGGCAGAAACCACACACCAGTCTCCCAGTGACATCTTCCCATTGCCTCTTTTCAGGGGGACTTTTTTTCATTCCAAGCTGACCTCTTACTTATTCCTGAAGTCCTATTGACAGTCCAGAAGTGTGAAGCCTCGATGCTACATAGGGCTGAGTTAGCTGTATGCTCAGTTCTCTCCAACAATTCCAACGCTGCAACATGTTTCCAGTATTTAGCTTGTATATAATCTGGCTGTTGATTCCTGCCACATTTAGAAGACCATAAAACAATGCCAGTGGTCAACGGTTTCCTACTCGGGCAACTGTATACTCATTCTTCATTTTGTCGATGACATCAATTGTCGTATTATAACAACGACCTCCGACTTATTCCTTTCTCCACTTTCAACATCAGTGTCACTACTTTCATGCATTCTCAAGACTAAAAATAAATTTTTTTAATTTTTTTTTTAAACATAAGATGCCACTATGTAAGCATCACTGAAGTCAAAAAGAGTTGGAAAAAAAAAAAAACTGGTCAGTTGTTTTCTTTTAACTCTGGAGGAATTTGAGGTTTATTTTTTTCTCAATGTGCCAACCACTATTGTGTTGTAATTTAGAGCCAATCTTCAACAATAGGAATTGATGTAGACAAATTGTCCATAGTCAAATTCCTTCCAGTATTTTTAATACGCTTAATCATTTGTTTTACTATGCTGACGTCATTTTCCACATCGAAAGGACCTAAGGGTTGTTTCTCTGAGTAAACTTCAATTTTTAGAACTTAAAACATGTGGGCATCAGGAAGAACAAATATTTTAATCCCATATTTTGCAGGTTTACTTGGAATGTATTGCATGAAGACAAGCCCTCCATGGAAATGAAAGCTTGCGAAATTTCATCCAAGGTTACATATTCCCCTATTTGAAAGTTGGCCAAACAATTCAAATTGAAATTTTCAAAAATTTCTCTTCCTAGTGCTGGGTGATCCAAATCTTTTGGTGTCTCATGAGTTTCAATATTATCCAATCTCAGAGGTGTGAGAAGTAGTAAAAACCGACAAGATGGCGTTACATATCTAAACCGTACAATGCTGATTTCATCATCACAAAGATCTCTCACATTTACATGAGTTGGTTTTAGACAACCACTTAGGTAAAGGAGACCAATGAGTGCCTTTATTTCCACTAAAGTCGTCTGCTAACAATCCCTTGCTCTTGAATATTTTTGAGCAAGAAACTTAAGTTTCTTATTTGTATAAAAAGTAATGTTTTCAAGCATCTAGTCTGTAAAGAAATTGGAAAAACATTCCACAGGTGTCATACTATTTTTTGTGTCACCTTTCACCCTGGAGAGATGTAGAACAATATTTATTTTAGGTGTTTGCCCATTTTCCGGAAACGGCTTTTCAAACAAAAAAAAATTTACACTCACCCTCAGTGTTTTCTTTGGATTATTCTCCTGACTGCTCCGTTTCATTATCATGCTTGGAACAATCAGGATCTTCCTCCTCACCCGACTTACTGCTGTTATTGTCAGTTTCAAGTTACTCCTCTTCTTCATCATCTAATTCCTCGAGCCACTGATACCATACGGCCAGATCTGCTGATATTTTACTGATCATGTCCACGAAAATCACGAACACGAGGACTTGCGGGTAGGGTCTGAGCGCCACACATGTGTCTGTTTCACAGAGATGAACACGAGGACTCGCGGGTAGGGCTGAGCGCCACACTTGTGTCTCAGCAGAAAGCTTCTACGACTGAGCTCACTTGTTCATAAAACTGCACGAAACAGTAGGGGCCAGTAGGTGAAGATTGGAAAGGAAGGTACCTGGAGGGGTGGAATGAAAGCACCGTTATCAGCTTAACGACCAGCAAACATGAGGGCGGCGCTGAGGCCCCACCCGCAAGTCCTGGAGGGTTCTGTCAATACAAGTTAAAACTTAAATAAAAATTTAACCCCTCCATGAACTTAAATGCAGCTTCGAATCCTTCACCAATTTATCCTCAATACTCTTTCCTGGTCCATCATTAGACCCTGATCACATCTACCTATCTATAACCAATTCACAGAGACCATTCCAATGAGCCCAAACACGATACCTCTTCTGTAAGTTGGTGAGGAGTTGGGTACCCTGCAGATTCCAGAAGATGCTGCAGCATCAGGTCAATGTGACCATGCTACTGTAATAATATTATTGAAGTCTCAGGATGCTAAATTTCAAATCGATCAGACCAGCAGAAGTTACTCACATCTCTTAAACAACAAGAAACGAGCTGATTATCTTCAAACAGCTGAACAGATTTTTAAAAATCAGAGCTAATAACACACTCGAGCAAGTCATCTTTCAAACATACACAACATACACACAACACACCCACCCGCACACACACACGTGCACCCGTGCGCACACACACACATGCGCACCCGCAAGCGTACATGCACATTTCACATGCAAGAAGGCACACACGTTACAATTATAGAAAATACTCTACTTAAATTCTCAGCACAATTTCTTTATACAAGTCTAAACATTCCTGAAAAAACACATTAATATTTTTCTGCGGTCTCAAGTAACGCCAGCTGACAGCATGCCAACAATCATTTTCTTTGCACCTAGTTCTTGAAATGGCTATATGTAAAAATTTCTGAATTCAGTACTGTTTATTGACACTAGAGTTTTCTCATGTACCCAATTAAGTAAAATATTTCTGTAAATATTTGCATTTTATTCTAATTCTGTGAACTTAACTTTGTCAAGCTAACTTTACAACCCAAGCTAACAAAGAGAATGAACAACAATATATGTTGAAATAATCAGTTGCTGAAAGAAGAAAAGAAGAAGAAAAATGGTAATACTTATATAAATAATAATCTTCACATTTAATCGTTGTTTTTAAGACAGATGTTATCTAGTTTACTACTGTCACTCCTTTTAATCATCTAATTTTTCCAGCCGCATGAAAAATACCAAAATCAAACAGTAGAAATACCAGTTAGTCTAAATGTTCTTTTTAAAGTGTCCTTAGAACACTTATATCTCTTCTAAACAAAGTCTAGGTGATAATCGATACAGTAATGCTTTTGAAACCATGTTTATTTTTTTGCATTTCAAATAATTTAAATTTTCCTGCCACCTTTTTGACCCACTATAAACAAATGACTCTAAATAACAAAGTACCTACAATGTACGTAAAGTGTACTGAACTCAAAACTCAATATCTGAGGTAAAATCTAAAATTATCTTTTAATTATTATTCTACACAAGACAGTTATCTAAAGTGCTCACTTTACTGTGAACCACCAATAAACAGACTAGTTTAACATTAATGCACAAAACATTAATATTGTCTGTTATTGGCAATCTATGATAAATTGAGAACATTTTAAGTCAGAGTTACTTCTATCCCTTTCAAATAGTTTATATTTTCCTACCACTTTAACATAAACATAATAACCTAAGAAACAATCAAAGTGTAAAGATTGTACCATCCTCAAAAGTGCTACCTTTATATCCAACTGTGTGGTCTCGCACCGCATTGCCACTCCTGGTTTTTCAGGTTGAACAGAGATAACACTAAGTCGAGGAGTGGGTTAGAAGAGAAGAGGGGGTGAGAAAAAAAAGAAGATACCATCCATGCATATCTGCCAACATTCCAAATACTGTATTCTGTCTCTCTCCCAACTGCCTTGTCGCTCATTGCAACTGCAAAGATTTCTATAAATCAGGGTAACTTCTGTTCAATGACAACTACATTATATGCATCCATTGACTTTCCATCATCTTTTCTGTCTTATAATTGCTAAATGTACAAATGTTATAATGCACACGTGTGCGCACATGTATATACACACACATTCTTTTTTGTACCTAAATTTCTGTTGTAAATCTTTTGGAAATAGTTTTTGTTTTAACATTTTCCTCCAAGTGGTTTAGATTTCCCACAACACCAGTTTTTCCTTATCTCTTTGCAAGGCAAAGCAGCCTTAGTCAACATATAAACTTCAAAGTTTCAGCTAATCCAAAGAAACAATAATTTTACTAGGCAATTTTTGACACACTTCATGTGATAGTGTGAAATTAAATGCAACTTTAAGGGGAGTAGCAAACTTCAGTCCACCCTACTTTTGGAATTAAATTGTGGCTGAAAAACACTAAAATCTATTATCATCATAAAAAATTTCTTCTATTATTTTGGTTTGACCACTTGGATTAGTGATTAGAGCTTCTGTCCTGTAGGCCATGAGTCCCTGGTTCGATTACTGATTGTGGTGGGGAAACATAATGCTACCTCCGTGGGTTCAGGATTGTTCTGTCCCTTCACCTGTGGAAGGCAATGACGAACAACTGCAGTATCAATCTCACCTTACAGCCCCAGGTGTTCCCCTTGAGGCCGTCAACTTCCATAAAAATAAATAGAAATACTACTGTAAAAAAAATCAATTTTTGAGACAAATTGTTGAATGATGTTTGCAAAGGGACCAATACAAAATGCCACAACAT
>PNEQ01003024.1:2963-17055 GCA_003012365.1 Medauroidea extradentata | reverse complement strand
AAAATATAAGAATGTCTGTTTAATTGTTCTGAAAATAATGTACAGTAAGTCCTTATGTAACATTGTAGTCAAGTTCTTGGAGTGACTGCGTTAAGCTAAAACAACTGTGAACGAATCAAGGCTGTCCAATCATACCTAGCAAATTTCCATTGTTAATGTATTAGCGACTTTATTTCCACATTTCAAAGTATCTTTAATTTATAAAAATAAATTTAAACTGAAGAGAAAAATTTTTAAATTATATACAATACTACCCCAAAAATATACTGCACCAAAAAAACACACACACACAACTTCACAAAAAATGCAGACGTTTCCAAGGAACTGGACAAATGCCTGTGTGACAAAAATTGCAAAAAAAATGTTGAAGTTGACATTATAACTGCATTGCAACTTTTTCGGTAAAGGTTTTACTACAGAGCTTTTCTTTTTAGCAGCATCCATTTCACAAAAAACGTGCACATAAAGAAGGACGAGACACAAAACAACCATATAAACTGAGCCGACCACAGACATTTACAAAATGTAACCTATTGAGCTAACTTATTGGTCTCATGTCCCAAATGTATGATCTCCAGAGTTTTGCAGTTGTGGACAAATGCGAGTAACAAACCTGGTTTGCAATTTAGGTGCAAGAAAACTTCACTCGAATCACTTGCAAAACAATTGGAGTTGTAATATTACTCTACCCAGGCTAACTGAGCGACTTTTACTAAAAACCTAGCAGAATAATGAAGAAAGAAAATGACGAAAATAAGTAATCCATGGTCAGCAGACTGCTAGGTCTGTTAGTTCCTCTTCTTATCACTTCACTTCAAGCATCATGACTCCTGTATAGATGACTCACTAATGGACAGTAGAAAAAAAAAACATTTACTAACTTTCAATAATCTGGATATAAGTCTGCAATGTAATTCCAATTTTAATTCAAGCCGATCCAGAGAAAACATTGCATTATATTTAGATTAAATACAGTATTTTTGTTGGTAAAACAAAAGAGCAACTAAAGTCATGATACACAGAATGTTATTTAGTGCTTCTGTTATGTCCATATGCTCTCATATGTTGAAAAGTAAATGCTTAGCTTGAAATGTTTTTGCTACAAAATTATGAGATTTATTTTTTCAGCACACATTAATTTATATTGTGGTATCAATGGTGAAGGTATAGGAGGTAAAAAAAAAGGTGAAAGTAGTGTGCAAGATATGTAGATAGTGCACGATAAGAAGATGCATAACAAAAAGCAGTAAGAGTTTCAAGTTTTACACAACGCAAAACAACTTGAAGCAAGATGACATTTAGCAAGGACTTACTGCAGCTAAACTACGGCCTCTAACTTGTCAGCGTTTGGAAATGTACACTGCGAAAGATTCCAAGCCAAAAATATACTTTATGGGCAACAGCAGTGTAATGACACGTGTAATAAGGATACACAGATTCCTACTCTAAAACAAGTCAAAGAACTGTTGTTAGTTTTGTGAAACTTTTTTGGCAAAACAGAAATACTCTACACCACCAATTTTACAAACACTCAGGTTCCTCTAATCACATTCGTAAAATCAATAACTGCCTGTTTTACCCTCCCCTCCGTCACACAAAACAATCAAATTTTAAAATTGCATTTTTTCTGCAAACTGTTTCTAGTTGGGCCCCAATTTTCGTAGCGTTTTGTGGAAAATTACTTGATGTAATACGTAATAGAAACATAAATTTACATCAGTAGCCAGACATCTTCTGGTCAAAAGCACATTTTTAACAGTATATACGACAGATCATTGTAAAAAAAAAATAGTTTTAGAGTGTCTTCTCAGAAGCAAATAGTCCGACTTCCATAGTGTTTAATGTAAAAATAAGATATGTGGTAGCCGAAATATAAATTTATATCAATACAACACCACTGAACAGTAGATATGACCAACCCTTGTCCCCAAAAATGAGAAAACCGAGCTTACGCGTTTCTTCTCGCAAACCAGACTTCTCTGCAGCCAGACTTCCGAAGCGTTTAACGGAAAACTAAGTCAAGTGATACTTGAAATATACATTTATATCAATAGCAGCCAGATCAAAAGTACACTGATGAATAGTATACATACATGACCGACTCTTGCCCTAAAAAAATGAAACAACAGAGCTTCTGAGTGCTTTCACGCAAGTGCAAAGTCAGTTTTTGATATTTTTTTGCAGTAAACCAGATGCTAAATTAATAAAATAATAATTTATACCAATAGACAGGGATATTCAGAAAAAATATACGACGTGAAATTGGTAGCTACAATCTCCTGTTGTCGCAAAAACAAATTTTAACGCGCTTGGGCACTGGCACATATTTCTAACCAGTACAATGCACATCTAAATTATTCACTGGAATAAAGGTAAATGTGGATGTATTTATTCATTGTATTGTTGTAAATAACTTCGGTAGTAAATAAAAGTTACGTCAAAACAATCCTTTGATATCTAGTACTAGGTACGTAAAAAAAAGTACAAATGATTTCACGTAAACGAAGGTAGAAGTAGCGTACAGGGCGAACAGATAGCGCAACTGTAAGAACATTCACAAGATGGACAGACAGCAGCACCATAGCATATACCAACGTTCCACCAGCCAAAAATACCACTTTGTGACATTCTTACCTTAATTCGTAAAAAATTATGTGTATAAGTGGTTGCAAGGAATCACTTTCACAGCCAGTACGTTGCGTAAAAATAAATTAGTAGTTCTGGGCTTATGCAATACATGAACATCTACTTTATTTCTAAATCTTGACATAGCTATGTTGGAGATAAATGTTTCTGCACATGGCTGATAGGTAGGGCAATCATTGTGCTCTCGTGATGTGAAATGCACATTTTTACAATAGAACGACACACAGTAATGCACTGTTCAAGCAAATTGTGCGTCAAGTTGATGGAAACTGTTTCTCTCATCACAGGGTCCTCTCCAAGGTCTCTCTGATGACTCCATCAAACTGTTCACCCCAGAAAATCCCTCTACATCTGTACTGTACCTTCTGCCCAAAATTCACAAATCCCAAAGACCACCTCCAGGACGCCCCATTGTGTCGGGCATTGGCAGCCCTACAGAGAGAATCTGGGCCCTTGTGGATACACACCTCCAGCCCTGGGTACAGCAGCTACCATCTCACATCAAAGACACTGACCACTTTCTAGAATGCCTCTCCAAACTCGGCACCATCCCTCAAGAAGGCTACATGGTAACCATAGATATCACTGCTTTATACACCAACATCCCCCATGTTTCTGAACTGTCAGCTATTGAACACTACCTATACAGAAGACCTCCGAACAGCAAACTTACCACCGCATTCTTTGTCGAACTGGCCAGACTCACCCTCACCAACAATTATTTCACATTTCTCAACAACCACTTTCTGCAGATCAAGGGCACAGCAATGGGCACCCGCATGGCCCCTTCCTATGCCAATCTTTTCATGGGAAAGCTTGAAGAAAACTTCCTCGCTCACCAACCAATCCAGCCTCACTGCTGGATGAGATTCATAGATTATATTTTCATGATCTGGACCTCCACAGAAAACTGCCTTACTGACTTCCTGAATAGCCTCAACTCAACCAGTCCACTCAAGTTTACATGGTCATACCAAAAAACACATGCCATATTCCTGGATGTCGAACTAACACTCTGCAATGGTACCATCAACACCTCTGTCCACAACAAACCTACCAACATCCTACAGTATCTGCACTTCAAAAGCTACCACCCTTACAATATGAAAAAGTCACTACCTTACAGCCTTGCCACGTGGGCAAAATGCATATGCTCTACCAAGAATGACCTAAACAAACAATGTGACCAGATAGCCAGAGCCTTCATAAACAGAGGTTACCCCAAACCAATTGTTCACAAACAGATCCAACAAGCCGTCACTAACACAGACACACAAACCAAAACCACTAATTCTGACATCCCCCTGGTTGTTCCTTACCATAAAAGTTGAAATAAACTCAAGACCATACTGAACTCTGTACAGAAAATCCTGGCTGCCTCACCACAGACATAAGACTTGTTTTCAAGGCCCCACAGATTGGTTTTCAAACGACCACCCAACCTCTGCAGCAAACTAGTCCGTCCGAACTCCCACCAACTGCAACCTCCAGCAAAACAGTTAACCCCAGAGGCTCCTACCTCTGCAACAGTTCCCGCTGTGGTTCCTGTACCATTCATCAGTCATCTACCCACTTTAACAGCAGACTGACAAACCACAATCATCCCATCCAAGGTAGCTACAAATGTTACTGTTACTGTTTAAATTACATAATTTCATGCGGGCAACGCCGCAGCCGGCCGGCTAGTATTAAATATAAATGAGATTCATTGAAGTGCAGCCTCTTGCAATGCATGAATTATGAAACTGCTAAAATTTTAAATTCACATTTCTTTTTAGAAAACTATCAGAGATAACATTTTTGTAGTATCAGTTTTATAAAAGGGAAACATCTGTACCTGTACATTAACAATTATACTTTGATTTATTTTGAACTCTTGTTTACATTTACAACCAATTTTTATAGTTAGCAAGTTAACATGGTATTTAGGAAAAAAATAAAACCCTACAATACAAAATACTTGGACAAGAATTTAAAAAGTAATATATAAAGTACAATGTACATTGAAAATCACATCACACTACTTTCACTCAAAGTAAAAAATATTTTGACAATAGAAAGCACACTCGATAATAACAGAATAAAAAGTACTTTACTAAACCATTATCTTCTGGAATGTTATACAAGAATATATTAAAATATAAATTTAACAATTAATTTACATGATTTTGTGTACTGTACATATTTACAAAAAATATTTATAACATGATTGTACAAAAGGTCAGTCAACTAACAACAAATATTGCACTGAATATTTTGAGAGAAAAAGAATTACAAAAAAGAAATATGATCTTACTTTTAAATATAATTTAAATTCACATATGTACATTACTAGGAACATTTCCTCATAACATAAAATGTTAGCTCCAAAATTTATTATTAAAAGAAGTATTAAATGAAAAAAAAAAAAAAAAAAAGTTACAGAGCACACACATTCCTCTTTTCATGCAAACAACCATACAGGCATGGAAGATTGTACTTTGCCTTAAGAAAAGAAAATAGCTAAAATACTGACAAAAACATGGTATTACATGTGTGTATACAACATCAGATGCAACACTATGGCAGTAAAACAAAACAGTATACAATATATTAATACATCATCACATTTTACAGAAAGTTTTGTACAGTAACGGTACGTACTGATTTTAAACACAACCAGTAATACTATAACCTGCAGTCAATCAATGATCCTTTGTTTACAAACAGGCTATCAGATCAGAGAAAAGGTGCTGTGATTGGCACGCTGCAGCTTCCAAAGTCGAAACAAATGTCCGCTTTTGTACTTCATCAGTTAACTGAAACAGCACACACAAAATGTTAAGTTTAGGCTCAAATATACAACACTATAAAAAAAGTTTAAAATATATTTTTTTTTAATGTAGCCATTTAATTACAATACTCCAAAATATCAAATAAAAAATCTTGAGTAGAATTAACTCTTTAGAAGATTATGGAAAAAATAAATTTTTTTTTTTGATAATTTATTCTAATGTTGACAAAGAGGGACGGTAAATAACTTCAAAAAGTTTGTAACTTTAGTGATTTAGAAATATTGGTTTATTTTTAATGACATTATTGTACAGACTCCGCAACCTATACAATTATATATACAAGAATTCCACATTGTGACAGCTGATGCTACCAATATTTGCAATGAGCACCAGAATAACATACCATTTAAAACAACCGGACGTGATCATATGGCCTGATGAAGCAGTGTGGCAGTCCTGAACAACAAATCAGTTAATTTTCATCACAGATGTTGAAAATAGTGTGTAGTATACGTGAAAAATAAATAAGTATTTTGGAGGAACAGTAATATAATAACACAGCTCCGTATCCAGCATTAGTCAGTTAACTGTTTTATTCTATTCAAATTGTGTCGTTTCTGCAACTGAATTACAAACAACCGCACCATTATCAGTCAACCTGTACCAGTAACCAAAACAAAGGGATGGCCATGTTGGTGAGAGTGAACTGAAACGTCTTGTACGTACGTTCGTGTTTGTGATTTTTATAAGGTGTTATTTCAATTTTCTGTGGAAATATTTAATAAACTGCAATGTAGGGATTAAAAAGCCTAGCCTGTAATTACTAACGACAACAGGATATTAAGACTTGCTTCGGAAGACAGGAACTGGAAAAACATTTAGCCTTGATAACAACCACCTAGCAGATTGGCATTTTACTGTATACAAAAAAATAGTTGCAAAGAAGCAAGTAATCAAGCCAGAGGAAAGCATTACAGAGAAAAAAAAATTTGCCTACTGTTTTTTTTAACAGAATTTGTGGGTTAAAACGGTTCTTGTTGTAGACCTATGTATAAACATACCTTTTTCGAGACGTTGACTCAATAAATTTTTTTTGTACAAAAAAGTCAATTTTATTAAAGCAAGTAAATGGTACCATTTAGTATAAAGTCAACATGAGATATTGCGATTGTCAGCTTCAAAAATGAAGGCCTACATATTACCAAAAGAAAAGGACAGAAGACTTAGGCATATGTATTTCCCAGGCATTAAAGTGTACTTGTTTAATGATTATGTATTACCAAATTACTTTTAAGCAGACCTGGACAGTAGGGCCTACCCTACTACTACTACTACTACTACTACTACTACTACTACTACTACTACTGTACTACAAGTACTACCACTACAATCACCACCACAACCACCCCTATTATTGTTGTTATCCTACTTACACTTTATGCTGATATATTACATACTTCAATTTTGGTTGTGAGAGTGCAAATGTTTGCTGTGTAGTCTACAAGAAATATTTTTACGAGTTTCTCTAGCATTCTGAGTGGTACAACTATGATGATAACACTGATATTAAATTTGTTTTAATTTTGAAGGTACCACAGCAGGTAAGAATTTGGGCTAGTCTACTACTTGAAGATTTGATATTGCAGAACCAAATTGAAAGCTGCAACAAAAATAATAGTCTTAGTGCTTGTATTTATTATTTTATTTTTTATATTAGTTTAAAGATGTTTGCTTGCAGTGTCATGTACTCTTACAACTTCAGCTTGTTGCAACCAAATAAGCTACTATATTTTAACTTGTTAGTTATAGGAATTAAAGTTTAAGTAATAAATACTATTACATGTTTATTTATTTTTGGTAGTGCGCTTAAATGTTACAACAAATTTGAGCATACCTAGGTGAGTACACAAGAAATAATCTTAAATATTTGATGTTCGTATTAACTGACCATCTGTAGAGTAGGCTATTCATTAGTGTAATCTGAAGTAATTTTCCATTAACATTATCACCTACATAGTTGTGTATAATTAGCACAAAAGATGTAGCTTGTTCAATTCTAAATTGGATCCTACAACTTTGGTAGTAAGCAGTTCATTTCTTGGTCTACTGGTATGTCTAATCATGGATTAATTGTTGTAGATTCTAGTAGGAATAATGTGCAGCCAGTTGTGAAAAAGAACAACTTGTCTGAGAACTAAAAATAACTGAAAGAAAATCACAACAAATTTTTGATTTTATTGCAATAATATACCTCAAAACTGTTGACATGTTTTGATTGTCAGCTGGAAAGCACATGTTGGTGGAAGGATACATAATGTGTATGTTTACATAGTCCTACTTTCTAACGATCTGTCGAAAAATGTAATTCTCATACTGCTCAGACTATACTACTCTACAAACACAAAGAACGCCTTCTCAGGAGCATAGCTTTCACTGCTAAAGTATAAAATTATAGCTAGTCTACCATACCAGTTTACATTGCCAAGCCCTTGTCCACGGTCATCCGTAAAAGGTTGTTGTAGAGTAACTGGCCTCACCAGCCATATGATTTCTCCTTTTTCTTTTCCATCTTAAGTGTTGTCTACGTGACCCCAGAGTTAGTCTAACACCGACCATAATGCCAGCCCACGCATAAGAGCCCCAAACTCACTAAGGCAGCTACCACTTATGTATATTTTTTTGACCCTATAAAATCATGTGCAATTGTGAAGAGAAGCACCACATTTCATTAGTTGCTCGGTCAGAGCGGTGAGCCTGCCCGGCTTGTAGAGTGCAAGTGCATCGTTTATTCGCTGAAGTCCCATCATTTGATTTTGAATAAATTTAATTTGTTAATTAATAGTAATAATCTTTGCTAACATCAAGATCTGTGGATGAACTTTAGTCCTACGAGGCTACTGAATGCCATCCTGAAGAAGGAAGCCATATTTTAATGTAAAACTTTTGTAATTAATTAACTGTATTTATTGCGGTGGGCTACCTAGGGCTAGTGTTAGCTAAAACTCAATAATTGATAATTTTAATTATTTCAATCACGTCAATTTTGTCGTAGAGACACCTGACTAGTCTCATTTTGTTCAGCTTTAAATTTCAGGAACTTTATCTAAGTAACTTTTTGTTATAATATGTGAGCCACAAGGCGTATTTAATATTCTCACTATTCATGTCAGTTTGGGCTTGTGGATTGCAACAGGCATGCGACAGGCTGGCGGCGCCTGTACGCCACGAGGTTTCCAGCAATTGCCGCAAATGTATTACTCTGCCAACGGCGCCTTTTATTGTTTCTTCAATTTTTGACTAACCTGTAAAAATTAACGTAAAGTGAGAATTTATGTATTAAGTATTAAGCGCCAGGAGTCATAGGATTTAAATTGAGGGTTCTACATAACCCGTGTCATTAGTTATAATTAAAAAGAGTTCTGGAGGGACGTGTGCGCTGGGTTGGAGGCTATGGCACCCTTGGTCCGCCACGCGTGCCCTGGACTCCCCCCAAGGCTTTCCTGACCTGCTGCACGATGAAGACGTGTCGGAACCACGGTCGTAAGTTCGCCGACCCACCCATGTAGTTGGGTAGTACTCGCGGTGGATAACTAGCTTCTTTGAGATACCATAGTTAAATTTTCAGTCTGTTTTACCTTTATCGACGTTAGCGTTAGCCGCTAATTAATTGCGGTAGATTCAGTTAAATTTAAATGGCTTAGTATTTTCTTTGTGCAAATTCAGAAGGCGTTTGGGCGTGATGTGTGCGGGCCCGATGGAACTCTTTCAGTAACAAGTAACTCTAAAAATGGTCTAGCTGCAGTAACCCATTTGTAGGAGTAGCCCACCGGTGGAGCGTTTTTGTTTAGTGATTCTGTAATGTCTGAATAATTTCTGCACTATAAAATGCCATCCTCCTAAAATTTAACTCTTTTATATAACAACATGCTTGCACGCCTTCGAACCTACTAGAGAACACTGAGAAGAGAGATCTCACTCTACCGCACATGATGCCGTGGTGAGATGTATAGAAACTGTGTAACTTTTGAGGTAAAGTGGGGGCGAGTACCACCACAGTGTAAGTATTAGACTCCACTACGTAATTGTAAACTGGTATCAGTAGTATACAACTTGTATGCATATTGACTTCTCAGCAAGGGCCAATTTATATTTCTGTTACATAATGCACTTGGATGCACCTTCTCAACAGTTTTAAGTAACAGCCACTAATTCAAACTGACACATCATATAAATTTACTCACAAACACCTGGCCGTAAATCTCAGGACCAGTGTTCTCAACTTGTAAAAAAATGATTTATATACCAGATGGCTGATGCGGCACAAATCTGATTTTTCCTTCACGAGCGAGCCCTACATTCATACTCACCATGTCGCCAGTTCACACAAAACCTTTAGCTTACCCTCAAACAATAACCGAACAAACCGTGATCGTCTGTTCTCTACCTCTACACAAACTCTCTTCTTGTGGTCTGGCAAATTCTTTATTTCACATAAAAAATTAGCTCTATTAATTTATTATCAGGTTAAATGAACACTACTGACAGCCCTGCTGAATTTCCATTTTCAACCAGTTTGTATCTTTCCACTGCATGTTAACATAAACACTGCCACGTGTTTTTGTTTACGTAGGCCTGTACAATATTTACATCTATATTCTAAAGTCCAGAAAAATACTATTTACTATATTTGCTCAGTAAATACACTGGTGTTGAATAATTGATGTCATAAATAGTAGTCTTAATTTGTAATACCTGTGAGTTACTATATATATACAACATGGGTTTCTATACAGTGACTCGTAATTTATGAACTGATATGAGGTGGGAGATTCAAATTGCTGCCCATGCAGCCCATCATAACAAAGACCTTGACTCTTGCTACAGCACTAGAGTGGTGAGGGCCCTGCCACCTACAAGCAATAGCTCTGAACTCAGACGATGGGAACTAGCTCACTAAATCCAGGCAACCGCCAGGTCTCAATATAAGATAACATCCCAAGTCATTCAGCTTCCCACAACCACTGTACCCGTATATCCTCATTATCCTTTTCTACTTGACGCTTTTGAATCTCCCGCCTCATATCAGTTCAACCATTGGCTGCTAGGTGCATCAAGCATCGGTGCATCGGCAGCCACACCGCAGTCAGCCATGTCTCTTTGCCCTAGGAAGCTGTTCTAAGCAGCGAAACGTCACGATACGTGCTTCCGCGATTATGTGTCGTCCTATTTGTGTGTGTATCTGTCAAGTACTAAAACGTGAGTACTTGAAATTAAATATAAAATTACCGTCAGGTCTCACTTGAAAATTACGATGCGAAAAAAAGAAGAAACAAGAATTAAATACACACAGTTACACTAAGCTTATTTACATTTCCTTGGTTACGTTATTTACGTTAAGCACGCACAAAAAGATGTTGACTTCTTTTTAAAACAAAATTTACAAAAAACATTCCCAGTAATGTAATTCTTATACAAAATCTTTTCAGGTATAATTCTCATACAAAATCTTTTCAGGTATCAAAACACAATGAAAGTATTTAAATAATAATAAAATAAAAAAAAAAATAAAAAATAAAAATTAGGTTATGTTTTCTTTGTTAGGTTTGTTGAAATTTTTTTTTCAGTTCATTCCATGTACATTTTATAGGAATTTTCATTTTTCTTAACATAAAATTCTAAATTTTCATTAAGTCTATGAAATAAAATAGTATCAATGAATTTGAATCCTTTACACAACCTATTCCTTACACACAGAATCAATACTTAATTCACCACCTGTACTTATATACATGAATAAGCAATGCTTATTTTAATATGAAATTATTAATACTTGTGAAAAATGTAGAACTTACCATGTGACTGCTAATACATACTAAGCAGTACTTATTTGAAGAAATACTTCATGAAGCATTGCTTGAAGTGGTCATAATAAGCAATACATATTTTAAACTCGGAGGTAGTACACAAGGAGTGTGGAGACCCAGATGTTATAGGGTAAAAAATACTGAAGTTTAGGAGGAGGTATATGTGTGAGTACTGTAGTAATAAATTTGTAGAGGTTAGAGCTACAGTAGCTTAGCAGCCAACCTCAAGGATTCAGAAATAGTACAATTTTCAAAATGAGCAAAATTGTGCATAAACGAGTTGCGGCATTTCACGTGTTTTGTACATGTAAAAGCCATCTAACTAAAACACTTTGGTTATTTTTTAAATAAAATATTACAGTGTTAACATGTCAATATGTTGTATGCAAAATAAATTTAGAACATGCTGAATAGTTAATAAAATTAGCTAAAATTTTTACTACTTTTCATACGTTGTGTTCATGGCTAAAATTACATAGCCTCCCTGGGGCTGTTATAAAATCAAGAAATCAAACTTAACAGGGAAACTACTGAACGTATTTTACAGTAGGCTTACTTTGTTGTACTATCATAAATACTGCTCATAATTTAATATCAAATCTGAACAAACCTAGTATAGGTAGTTTTTATTTCTGCAAGTTTACAAACTTCACCGATTTTAATACAACAATAGATAGGCCCCTACTTTACGATTTCTGGAATTACAGTTTTTAAATTATCTTTAACAGTTCCATAAATGCACGCAAAATTCTTACAGCATGCAAATTAGCCAATTTAATCACACTTGGCACACCTAACCACAACTCTCCGACGCTGCAATTACTGTGGAATTGAGAAATAAATTGTACATCGTTGAGCATGCAGATGTGAGAGCATTTAATCTCTTATACAATATTAAAACCACATACTTTTAATTTTTTAACAATATTTATCATCCGCATGGTTTGGCGACTGTATAAAAACGTCATTGCAAAACTGCAAAGTTGTATTTCCCAGACATGAAAGCTGTAATATTCCTACGTTTTTTGACTATTATTAATGCAAAGTCAATACAACAGCACTAAAATATGCCGCCACAATAACAAAACGATACATTTAAGCTTGGCAAAAACCATGTTTACGAACACTATGCAGCTACAACGTGCGCTTCCATATTTGCTGGAAAAATAAGAATAAAACAATGTGTAGTTTCTTTCAGTTCACAAGATTTGATCCGTGTTCTAGAACAATTACTACACGGAAACTGTAAACTGGAAAGCTTCTTAAAATTAAAACAGTCTCGTGACTTCTGCTTGCACAAGTCACGGCAGCCATTTAGCCAGGAAGACGACTGCAATCGATCTGGTGTGTTCAGCAATGTTCGGGTTACGTTAGTACGATGCGTGAATAATACGGTACTTTGTGGTGAATAATATAGTACAATGGCTATAAATGAAGCACGCTAGTTCCCGAAAATACGGAATTACAGTTTTATTTATTACATACGACACTGTAAGTCAGATCTACTGTACATACCACATGTTCGGTACTGAAATTACAGGATTTCAGCACCAGATTTATTAATATGAATCAACCAAATGGGACAAAAATTGGAAAGCTTGAAATTCGTACAATAATTCACATAAATTGTACAACCGTACAATAGGGCACAGAGTCGTACATTGTACAGGAAAATCGTACAAGTTGGCAGCTATGCAGTAGCCACGCCTTTGACTGGAAGTTCGAAATAAGGTAGATATATAGCTAACACTGGCCGAACATACCTGTAAGCTTAGACTACAGCACAGTTACACATTTGAAACCGTTAGGTATCACAGGCAATAAGGGTCACAATCCCCTTTGGTTGAGAATGTGTGGTAGCAGCATACACCAGTGCAAGTGACGGAACATAAAATTTAGGACCGAAAGTACTAAACATATCTACAAATGAGAAACAACCAAATTAGTAACTTGGCCACATGACATAACTTATCTGAATATCTCAGCATGCAAATACACAAAGGTATTCAAAAGCATATGTATACTTTACCTGGTTATAAAAATCAGCTGCTGCAATACATAGTAGCTTTCGATCTTCACATTCACATCTTCCAATTCTTGATTGCACATGTGGGAATCTGTTCTGCATTAAAGATCTTTAAACCAATTTATTGTTCCTTAATATACAGTTCATAGTTATGAGCACAGCATTTATTGGACAATATAAAACAGTTCGTTTTAACACAGTACAAAAACACAATTCACATTACCAAAAATTTAACAAGGTAACAGTTTTTGTGCAAACATCAATGTTAAATACTGAATCTTCAAAGACAATTTAAAATCACCCTCAACTCCTGATAATATATGCCAATAAAGGGTGTCAAAACTACCAATAATTGAAAATTGTGCATAATCAACAAAGTAAAATACATGACACAAAAATTACACATATATTTTGCAAAATTGCTGCCCCCTTAAAAATTAGGCTCGTTAAGGGCACTGTCAATATCAGAGCCCTAGTATGAGCAAGGATAGGGATTTACTGTACTTTTTGAATTATATCCTTGGAGCTAGTCACCTGTCATAGGCATTTCTACGTTCATGAAACACTCTAAAACACCAACCCATTGTGAAGTGTTCAGCCACTTCCCTATCTTGGTTATATCTTTAAAAGGTGTTTTATTTTTTATTTAAATTTATGTTATGAAAATCTTTCTTAACAGGCTATATGCCATTTTCAGGGTGAGTTTGTCAGGTGTCCGGTGTGATGCAACAGAATTCAATAACCTAGTAATTGGGGACATGTTAATTTAAATTCATTGTTTC